>OZ024825.1:101918324-102119769 GCA_964016985.1 Anodontia alba | reverse complement strand
ACTGACATGTTGATATCATCAGATTTATTATGTGACTTTGTGATAGAATTTTTTGCAATTCTGGCTGATTTTTAAGGTGATTTTCATGCATGATATTTAGTTGAATGTTTTTGTTGCAGGAGAAGGTTATTGCTGATGGTCATGACATGAATCGGGTTACTAGTACCTGGAGTAGTCTGATTGGTGAAAAGAAAAGCAGTTTAGCCAATAGGATGATTCCATTTTCTTTCTGCTCAAAAGTGATTCATACGCTAGTAGATGCATTTCAGATACCTCCAAAACTAAATGGTAAGTTAACACTTTGCATTACGAAAACACGCCTATTCAAATACATAGAAAATATCACCCCCAAATACCGAATTTTTTCCAGATAAAAACTCTAATATTTTTCATATTTCTGCTGAAAACATAGATTGTGGGTACTTGTTAGAACTGCCTCGGGGAGGCGGTTCTAACAAGTACCCACAATCTATGTTCTTAGCAGAAATAAGGAAAATAATGTATACCCCTGTAAACCCCAGTTTTACTATACAAAAGTGGGGTTTAAGGGGGTCAAAATTATATAGGCATGTTTTCGTGATGGCATGACAGGCAAAAAGTTTAGCAGATGATAAAATATTCACTTATTTTTTCCCCAGAAAGTACGATTTGCTATTTCATGCAAATTGTCTTCTAAGGAGACAATTTGCATGAAATATCAAACCGTATTTTCTGGGGAAAAAATAAGAAAATATATTCATTTGTCGTCTGCTAAATTTTACTAGTGAGTGCTTTAGGTTTATGACAACATTTTAGGCAAAATTAGCAGATGTGTGATATTTCCTTATTCCCCACAATATATTAAAGGGCTTGACTTGTAATTGAGATTGTTTGTTTGTATGAAATGCCAAACCCTCTTTTTAGAAAAAAGAATGTTAAATATTAAGAATCTGGGTAAAATTTAGCAGGTGACAAATTGATGATAATTTTCCCTGGCAGTAAGGTTTGAATTTCATGCTAATTAAATATTTGCATGAAAAATATCAATCCTTATTTTCTGGAAAAAAAAAAAAGAAAAAATTAGAATGTTGTCTGCACAGATTGTTAAGCATCAGAGAAAAAAACATCTCAGACTGACACGGTTTCAGTTCTGATATGATAAAGATATTTTTTAACACTTAATGCTATGGGCAAATTCAGAGTGGTGACATTTTTCCTATTTTTTCATTAGGAGACAATAAACATGAAGTATCAAATCTTACTCTAGGAAGAATAAGAAAAAATATTCCAAAATGTCTGCTGAAATTTTTATCCCGCATGCAAAGCGTTAAAACGGCTGATAAAAACACAATGACCAATACACAGCATTTAAATGTATTTGTACTATTAAAGTTACTAAAAGACCAAAATTCATTTTTGCTACAACATTTACTTGTAAACAAACAAATTTTGTTAATATGATGTATGTCAAGAAAACCAGTGCACTCAGATATTATAAGGTTTTCTTCAAAACTTAAATTTCGTATTGATCACCCCCGGGTCCTTCGTTTACTCGTTTGTATCTTGCAGAAACAGCATACTGGCAGTATAAGGGAGATAACTCCTGTGAGGATGTGTTTCTTCAGCTGTATGTCTCTGTGTATGGTTTGTTGTTAGAGAAAGCCTGCACTGCTGATAAGCCTTCTGATGTTTTCAGAAAGCTGCTGATTTCATTTGAACAAGTAAGTTACATTAAAAGCTTGTTAAAAGCTAGATTATGTTGTAAATTTGTAACAAGTACTTTACCTACTTGAGGGCCAGCCTCAGTGGCTCAGTTGGATGCGCCGTCCGACTGGAAACCAGGAGGTCGCGGGTTCAACCCCCGCTGAGGTCGGCAACATTCTTTCGTGGAGATTGATCGTGAAATATTTTCTAAGGTCATTCTCTCCCTTCCACTGATTCAAGAAGGACAGTTGTCAGTTTCTGGCAAAAGAATGTGCACAATACTGGTTAACCGCTTAGAGGAGTAAGCCTGCCCAGTAAACGTGTGGCTAGGTAAACTGACTGCGCTTGACATGACCCCATTGGGTTGACTGGGCTGTAAAACCTCAACACAAACAAACAATTCTACTTGAGAAGTAATTTTTATTTATTTATTACTCCTTTGTTCAGGGCTTTTGAGTGTAAAATGAGAGTACTCTTTAATCATTACAAATGTAAGACAATTTGAAAGGCCCCATATTCCTCAAAAATAGACATTTTATTATCCAAGAAAGGTTTAATCAATTGATATATGGTATTAAAAATACAATCATAAAATGTGGCACCTGACAGCCTGTAAAATTGCAATTAGTTTCTCGTTCTTGAATTGAAATGATTTTTAATTGTATCTCTGAATTAATGTTGCCAACATTAATTCAGAGATACTATAAAAATTCTTTTCATGTTTGATCCAGTTCAAAAATGAGAGATTAAGTGAAAGTTTACAGGTTGTCAGTTACCACATTTTATGATCGTATTAATACTATATATCAATTTATTAAACTTTTCTTGGACAAAAAAATGTCTATTTTTGAGGAATTTGGAGCCTTTAAACAGTTGACTTTACATGTGCTTCTGAATATTTATATTGGAAATCTCTGGAGCAACTAGCAATAATGAGCTCTTTTGATACACAGACTTTCCATATTTATTGTAAATATTGGAATACTTTAGTTTCTTACCATACTTAACTACCTAATACCTAAATATCGAGGCACCATAACTCCTTACCATACTTGTCCTAAAATTTGAAAAAAGTATTATACTACCTGCTGATGTGTCTAAAATAGTGCTGGATGAGTAGCAAACAGTGTAGACCCTGATCAATGCCATGTTCTGAGGCATCTGATCTGGGTCTACCCTGTTTGCTCAGGCCTGTCTGTCCCAATATTTAGGGTTATTACGATAAACTTGGATCAAGTACATATTTCTACCTGTTTGTGTATCTAAAGATTGCTGAATGAGCAGCAAACAGTGTAGACCCTGATTAGATGCCTCATTATGTGGCATCTGATCAGGGTCTGCACTGTTTGCTTAGTCTGTCACAATATGATTTTTCCAGTAATAACATGTTGACAGTTTTAAGGTTTGGAAAACTGTTAGAGTTTTTGCCCTTGGTTTACAGAAGTTTCCTGATGGTTTGTCATACATGAAGTTTCTGAGTTTGCTTTGGACGCAGCATACTAACGATCTGGCCCATAGCCTTTATTTGACTACAGTCATTCAGGCAAGGTCATTAAAACTGGGTCTTGTTATGGTTCGTAGTCTGGAAGGGGAAGCAGCAAAAGTCATCTCAGAGAGTACACCAGGTATATACAATTGTATTAACAAATCATTGCATTTATTTTAGTCACTTATAAAGGGGGTATATTGGTTTGTATCTGTCCATTCATTCCATCATCTCTATTTTAGCTGTTCCTAAATATCAGCTCATTTGTGCAGCGTTTTTGCTATGCACAAGTATTTTACTGTTTTGGGTTGTTCAGAGGCATGATATTGTAGCAATTCTTTACAGTTGTGCTTTAACCCTTCTCTTGCTGAACACGACATGCCCTGTCTTAGCAAATAGTGTAGATCCAGATCAGTTGGCTTCCGAAGAAGCCAACTGATCTGGATCTGCACTGATTGTCATTAAATATGTGAATTTCTATCAAAAACCTGGACAAAGTAATCTGATTGGCTGGAAATTAGAAGTGGGCATGGCATCTTAATTTATTTAGCATGACAAGGGTTAATGCAGTAACTCAATCATAGTTTCAGATTGCCGGCCTCGGTGGCTCAGTTGGATGCGCCGTCCGACTGGAGACCAGGAGGTCGCGGGTTCAACCCCCGCCGAGATCGGCAACATTCTTTCGTGGAGATTGATCATGAAATATTTTCTACGGTCATTCTCTCCCTTCCGCTGATTCAAGAAGGGCAGTTGTCAGTTTCTGGCGAAAGAATGTGCACAGTACTGGTTAACCGCTTAGAGGACTAAGCCTGCCTAGTAAACGTGTGGTTAGGTAAACTGACCGCGCTCGACATGACCCCATTGGGTTGACTGGGCCGTAAAACCTCAACACAAACACAAAAATAGTTTCAGATAAGAGGAGATATCAGTTACATATTTTTCTTATTTCTTCACGAAAACATAAATTGTGGGACTCTTTAGAAAGACTGTGACTATGTTTTTGTGGAGAAGTAAGAAAAATATCAATAATTTTGGTGGAAAAAAAAAAGCACCTTATCTGGAGCTGTGCTGATAATTGCTTAACCCTTGTTGTGCTGAATAAATTTAAGATGCCACGCCCACCTCTAATTTTCAGCCAATCAGATTACATGATCCAGACTGTTGACACAGATTCACATACTTAATGTCAAACAGTGTAGATTCAGATCAAGAAGCCAACTGATCTGGATCTACACTGTTTGCCAAGGCAGGGCATATCAGGGTTCAGCAGGACAAGGGTTAATAAACAGCCGAAGCCTAAAGAGTTACTTATTTTGATAATGATGTTTTTACTGTTATTGTCAATATTTCATGAAAATAAAAGCAGGGTTCGCGTTACCGATCGCCATTGTCACCATTTGCGCAGAAAATAAAATTTGGCACAAAAAATCATAAATTGGCGAAAACAACTGGCGAAAAAAATATCACCTGAATTACCCGCTACTGAGTCATATAATTGTCGCACGTGTCTATCGCACCTTCCTTGATTGTGTAATTCGCCAATTACCAACTCAATTATCGATCAGAAAATGGTAGCTGATCAAATTAACCTGAATTTGATGAAAGCGATATAAGGTCACGTGCCGTGATGAGCAGTTTGACAGTAGCACCACCCACTTTCCACGCCTTTTGTCCTAAATATTCATGACACTCTGCCGAAACTACCAATCAGGAATTAATGTCAGAGTCGCATCGCCTACGTCACGGAAATCTACCCAGAATGTAATCACGTGGAACTCTATGTCAAACACAAAGATGGAAAACAAATTGATTACATGAGAAATAATTATTGTCATTAATCGGTTCGGCTTATTAAAGCGGTAAGAACACTTTGACAGTGCAGACTTTAATTAAGCATGTTTCGGTACCTTCTTATGAGCCTTAATTTTATTTGGCGATCAACGAACGTCGTCCCGAAAAAAAACAAAAAAAAAAAAAACACGAATAATGCCTCGGAGGCGGACACATTAGTCTCCGATGGTCCGGATCGCGCATTCAGTCCCCACAGATTGTAGCGATTTATTATGAAACACATAAATTTGCTACGGTCATTCACTCCTTCCACTGCTTCAAGACTGGCAGTTACAAGTTTCTTGCGGAAGGGTGTTCAATGTACTGGTTAACCGCTTATTGTATAAGCATGCCCCCTCTTTTTTATTGGCGCGATTCATAAAAAAATGCTGTTCCCCATTCCATTTCGCATAGACCAGACTCGTAAAGCAATTGCAGTAAACTCCCTTTTAAGTCAGTTGCAGTTAGCTCCCTTAAAACAGTAAAACCTGCTGTGTTAGAAGCTTACCCCGCATTTATCAGGGTACAAATGAATATTGTTACGTTATTCTCTTACAGTATAATACATTAATAACATTATATTTATTGGCTTATACAGCACTTTTCAGAACTTTAATTTCCATGTAAAGTGTTCCATTTTTGTGTCCAACATTCGATATGCAAAACAAAGACTTATTATTAATTCATGACATTGTAATTAATTAATTGCAGCAGAAGTTTTAAAAATCAGTGCAAGAATTAATTTCAAGTCCCCCACACATTTCACATTATACTGACTCTTGAAACTATTGCCGCAATTAAAGGAATCAGTAAACTAACACCTTTTTTCTGACAAGATAGTTCTTTGGCAAAAAATGGCCAAAATTTGGCTCAAAATCTGGCTCAAAGTTAAAGAAAATGGCACAAAAAAAATCAAATTGGCGAAAATGGTGGCGAAAGAAAAAGAAATCCTAAAGCGAACCCTGAAAAGGATAAAGAATAATTACTATTTCTCAGAAATATTTGAACAAACTGTAGGTCCAGATGAAACTACCCTTGCAATTTTTGTCATTCAGCTAATTTTGTGTGTGCCTACCGTATTTCTTATGCTTGTCAGTTTGAATATTTAGGCAGAGTTCTTGTTAAGGAGGAGCATTTGATGATAGTTTTCTGGGCCCATATTTTCAAAGCATCATTAGCTTAACGAGCTCGTTAAGGGTCATTTCGTTAACTGTTTTAGCAGATTCAATATACAATATTCTGATATTTTTTGCTGAAAAAATGTGAGTAGCTTTTGCACTGCAAAAGCTACTCACATTTTTTCAGCAAAAAATTTCAGCATATTTGCATATCACTCGATGTAAATTTTAACAAATCGTTAACTAACGACATCGTTAGCTTTGAACAACTGGGCCCAGTTCTCCAGTCGTTCATGAAACATGATTATGGTGCTCATTATAAGTACATACATTTTTTTTGTGGAGAAATAATAGACCATATCTTGGAACTGTCACCAAATTCTGCTCTAAAATGCTTAGCTTTCTGGGTAGAATTTTCAGCAGATGACATATCACTAATTTGTTGTCTGCTGAATTAGCCCAGAGAGTGGTAAATATTAAGTCCTCTGTTCTGGGTAAATACAGTATTTTATTTTATTGTTAGCGGTGAAATCAATGTATATCTGGTGAAAATAAAAGTGGTATCAATCACTAGTGAAATGATATCATATCATTTCACTATAGTGACTGATACGATTTATATTTTCACTCCTCGCTTTGGGCGATTTCGGTTTTCTTCATTGTTTCAGATGTGGATCTTACCTCCACTTCAGATTTTTGAACACCTCTAACTTCTTTGTTTCTTAACTAAAGTATCAAGTGTTGGTATGCATTTTCTTAGTTAGAATGTAAGGAACATTTTGGTATCAAAATTATTTCGATTTGCCGATTTTTTTTTTTTTTTCTGTCGTCTCTCCAGCGTTTCACATGTTAAGCACTGAGCGTCGACGCCATGAAGTTCATGTTTTGTTTGGTGACATTATTTATGACGTCAGGAATGCGCATTGGCATGTAAACAAAAAATAAAAAGAAAATTTACTCTTTTTCAGTGAATACCATAAAAAATTTTTATCTCGGGTAATGAAAACATTCAAATTTTCACTCGTGCTTCGCACTCGTGAAAAAACTGATGTTTTCATTACACTCGATGACAATATTTATGGTATTCACAGCAAAAGAGTAAATATCCTCTATGTTCTTCATTGGGAGACCAGTAGATTACTTACATTTGCTGAATTAGCCCAGAGAGTGTTAAATGTTAAAAATTCTCTGTTCAGGGTAGATACACTATTGTACTTCATTGGGAGACAAGTAGATTACTTACATTTGCTGAATTAGCCCAGGGAGTGGTAAATGTTAAAAGTCCTCTGTTCAGGGTAAATGCAGTATTGGCCAGTAGATTAGTTCCATTTACTAATTTGGGAATGGGAAAGATATTTGCAAAGAAGAGGAGGGGGGTGGGGGTAATTTAATTGCCCTCCTTTGCAAAATTGGTTATTTCTCTTGCCTAGATTGGCTAAGGGATGTAGTTCACTTCTGTCCAGTTGTTTGATCCTTACAGAAATCAACCAACAACACGATTCTAAGGGGTTGACTTGGCCCTAAAACCGCATAGGTCTAGATAAGAGTGGGTATCAGGTAAATAATTTTCTTATTTCTCAACGACAACATATGTTGTGGGTACTCATTAGAAGCGCCTCACCGAGGTGCTTCTAATGAGTACCCACAATATGTTTTCGTTGAGAAATAAGAAAAATATAGATACTTTTTGGTTGAAAATAGTGCCTTATCGAGAGCTATGAAAACCTCAACTCAGTCAGTCTTACAGAAGTCAAGTGTTTGGTTTTCCTTATCTTTTCAGTGATAGTGAGTCTCTTAGTGGTCTGCACTAGTCAACACACTCCAATACGTGGTATGGCTGTTGAAATTGCAAAGGAACTATATTCTAAGATGGAAGAACACACCTGTATCTTTGCACCTTTGTTGAAAAAAGTAGTGCATTGTGGAGAAGAACTGTGTGCAGATCCAACCTTTGTACAACAGGTGACAGCTGTGTTTGTGTAGTCCAGAGAAATATTTTCTTATTTCTCCACCAAAACATATGTTGTCGGTACTCAGAGAAGTGCCTCACCAAAGCACAATGTATATTGTAATGGAATGGTATATATATCACTTCTACAGCCTCGCTGTGGAAGCCGGCTTTTATGGTGACACTGGTAGAGTGATTGGCTTTTTTACGAAGTTAGGCAACATACATCTCGGTTAGTACCTGGATGGGTGACTTGACTTCGTGGAAGACCCGGTTTCACGCTACAATATTTTTGGTGGAGAATTAACTCTTTCCCCACTTGTGGGGACTTTTGTCGTCTGCTGATAACTTTTGCAAACAGTTTGGACCCAAATCAGGCCAGACAAAACGTCGGGCCTGATCTGGATTTTTGTCAGGCCTGATCTGGATCCAAACTGTTTGACACTCTGATGGTATTCCTAAAAGATTTTTTTGAAAAAGATAATTTTAAAAAAATCCACAGATGACAAAAAAGCATGTATAATTACCCAGCATGCAAAGAGTTAAAAATTATCTGGATGTACTCCTATTTTCTTTATGCCACTTATTTGATATTGATGAATGAATTAAATACCAAGAATTATTTTCTGGAAAAATAAGAAATTATCACGTGTTTATCATGTGCTGATTTTGCAATCTGCATAGAAAAGCTTTACTTTCTAGAGGTGATTTCTGCAGACATTTCATGTAAAAAAACCTGATGATTTGGTAAAAACATGATTGGGCTGCTGTGTTTTCCAGTTATTTCTTTGTTGTTTGTTTTATGTTAAAGATTTGCCCTCAGATTTAACTAACAGATGATGTCTTTAAAGCCCTATAATACCAGCTGGTACATGTGTATATTTCACCTCACTGGGGCACTTCCAATGAGTAGCCACACCACATGTTTGCATTTAGGTACAAGAAATATATCAAACTTTATAAATGAAAAAAGTGCCTTATCTCAAACTCTGGATACGTTTTATATTATGTGGCTTGGAACAGTGGCACTATAATGTTTCTGGGTAAGTCATAGGTCTAGATAAGAGTGGGTATCAGGTTAATAGTTTTCTTATTTCTCCACGAAAACATGTTGTGGGTACTCATTAGAAGTGCCTCGCCGAGAAATAAGAAAAATATCAACACTTTTGGATTGAAAAAAGCGCCTTAACTAGAGCTATGGTAAGTTGTTTTATTGTAAATTTCAGATGATTGCATCTTTCTTCAAACATACAACTATTGAAGGTGAACCATCTCCAAGGAAGTCTCCAAGAAGAAAAGATAGAAAAAAGTCCGTAGGAAAAGGTCCAGTTGATAATAAAAGGGAATGCCTGCAGGCTCTGATTGGTCAGGTTGACAACCAATCAACACCTCTTTTTCTACAGAGGCAGTTGTTGAATATCTTTGCCTTACTCAATAACAAGGTACAGTGAAACAGTGTTTTTTTCTGAGATATCACGCTAACCATTCGAGTAAAAAGAGTAATGTTGAGTGAGGCATTGTTGAAATTTTGGTCAGAAAATGGACATGCAAGGGATAAACAGTTGATTTTGGGTAGCAAATGTACATGGAACTGTCTAATTTTTAATAGCATGCATACCCTTACCTTCAACACTTTTCTGGTCATGTTCAGCCACACAGCTTGGCTCATAAAACATGTCAAATTTGTGAAACACAATATTCCAGTCTTTTGTTATAATTATTCCTACTTCTTACTTGAAATGATTAAAAAGTCCTATAGAGTAATTTAATTTTATTTTCTAAATGAGAAGTTTATTAAGGTAATTTTTAAGGGAAGTTTTTGAGTGGTCTGCCAGTGTTTACACAACAAAAAAAATCTTCTAACAACATTACTACCCAATACTGAAAACAGAGTTTGAAATAATGATTATTAAATCTAGTTCACTGTCCATCTTTAATACATAGCTCCAGTTTAGACACTTTTAATATTCAACCAAAAATTTCTGATATTTTTCTTATTTCTCCATATATTTAAGGGTACTCATTAGAAGCACCTCTAATGAGTACCCACAACATGTTTCCATGGAAAAAATATATGGATACCCCCTCCTCTTGGGTATCCACAATGAGTACCCAGAATGTATGTTTTTGTGCAGAAATAAGAAATTTATTATGTAGATACGAGCCATGTTTATATTCTCTTGTTAATTTTGTACAGGAGATACTGACATCCCTCCTCCCATTAATTGACAGACTACTGAGCTTGGACAGTGATTTTATGTCCAAGATGGTCAGTGATTGCTTAGCCACCTTAATAATAAAACTTTTTCCAGCCGAAAAGTACCAATATTTTTCTTATTTCTATAAACATATGTTCTGGGTACTCATTAGAAGTGCCTTTAGAGGCACTTCTAATGAGTGCACACAACATATGTTTTCATGGAGAAATAAGACAAAATATATGTATACCCACATATCAGGAGCCATGTTAACATTTTGTTTTTAATTCTGTACAGGAAATACTAACATCTCTCCTTCCATTGATGGACAGACTACTGAGCTTGGACAGTGACTCTGTGTTCAAGCTGGTCACTGATTGCTTAACCTCCTTGATATTAAGGTTTACAGTAGAAACAAAGGATATCCTAGCAACCAGTTCCACAGGATTAGAGATGTTCTTGAAAGTCCTGAGAATGCAGAAAAATTGTCTTCTACAGAAACAAGCTGTGGAACAGGTAAGCATTCAGATATCAGATACTGTATAAGCTCATAGTCCAGCAGCTTGAGACTCATTAACCCTTGTCCTGCTGAAGATATACCCTCCTTTGCAAACAGTGTAGATCCAGATCAGTTGGCTTCTGAAGAAGCCAACTGATCTGGATCTGCACTGTTTGCCATTAAGTATTTGAATTTGTATCAGCAACCCAGATCAAGTAATTTGATTGGCTGAAAATTAGAAATGGGCATGGCATCTTAATTTCAGCAGATAGAGTTGTTCAAGTTTATGATAAGGACTCAAGGTGTCTGAATATTTAGAGTAAATATGGTAACTATGCTGACATTATAATACAAATATTATCCAAACAGAATTACCGTATTCGACCTAATTACTGCACTGTGCTCTTAGGTTTTTTCAAACTTAATGGGAAAACTTGTGGTAAGGTATGACTCTGTTTACCAAGGATACCCTTAAAAACAAAGATCAGCAAAGGCCTTATTTAATTATGTTTATGTGATTTCTTTTTCTATTTTCTTTATTAAAACATATGTTGTGGGTACTCATTTGAATTGCATCGACAAGTCGATGCAATTCAAATGAGTACCCACAACATATGTCTTTATAAAGAAGTAGACAAAAAGTACACGGGCTATAATCTGAAGATGATGGAATTGCTTGACTTTGCACTTATAGGGATATGTGCGGTAATTAGGTTGAATACGGTATTACAAAGTACAAGTCGATGCAGTTCAAATGGGTACCCACAGATGCCTTTATATAAAGAAGAAGACAAAAAGTACACTGGGTGTAATTTGAAGACTGCGGAATTGCATGACTGTGCGCTTATAGGGGTATGTGCGGTTATTAGGTAGAATACGATAATAATTTAAAACATGAAATCGCCGCTTAATTTTTTGGAAGAAATATTAAGCAGCTCTTCTTTCCTCCAGTCATGTAAACTGCCGGAAGCTCATCATTACTTTGTGTACAGGTTGGAAGGTTATCTCTCATTTCACTGGTGCAGGGGAAAATAGTTATCCAATGGATTAAAAAAAAAAAACAGCAAAAACTAGATGATCCCTAAAAAGGATGAATGATTCCACTACTGCCAGTTTGGCTTTGTAGATGTATTATGCTGAACAAATGCCAGGTGTATAGGGCAGAATTTCTAAGTAAATCCATGGTATATAATTCTAGCAATAAAAATCAATCAGAATTCTGTGACCTTTATGCACATGCCCAGCCTAAATTTGCTGTAAGTTTAAAATCATTATCTTGCAGCAAAGTAAGAATTTAGGCTGGGCGTGTGCATAAAGGTCACAGAACTCTGATCAGTTTTTATACTCCACCACACGATAGTGGTGGGGTATCATATAGAGAGGTATTATGGTTTCAGGTTGGTGGTCTGTGTGTCTGTCCATCTGTCCGTCCATATTTCCATCTGCAGGGACAAGAGTATACTTGTGTGTTTTAAAATTATGGACACTTCAGTGTATTTCAATGAGATTTATTCCATAGACACACAAGCTGACTGATTTGTGTGTCAAAATTACTTACAAAGTACTCTTGTATGTCTAATTTTTGACACACACGGGTACTTTGTACGTAAGCAGACACAGAAGTATACATCCATCAAGATATCCGTCTGTTGTACATCCGTCTGTCCGTATTTTTGTTTCCAGATGATAACTTGAGTAAATATCAATTGATTTTCGCCAAACTTGGTTTGTGCATTGATATTGTGGAGATCTGGTCTGGGATTGCTAATGGGCAAATTCTGTCAGTTTTTGACGGAGATATCTGCCCAAGACATGCCTGTATGTTCGTTTTTGAACAATAACTTGAGTAAATTTTGATGGATTTTCACCAGACTGGCGGGGTATTATGCTTGTGGTGCTTTTATTTATTGCCAGCATATATGGACTGTATCTATTGTATTATTTCAAATGAAATATAGATTGTGTTTGTGACTGTCATCTGTTACTGTTGACAAAATTTAAAATTACATATAAACTTAGGTAAAACATTTTAATGTAATCAGGACTTTGAATAATATATTCAGCGAACTTGGCACAGAAAAACCTCACTGTTATACAACACACCTTCAGAAGCTAAATGGAGAAGTACAGTTTCAAAGATGGAAGAATCTACTAGCTGTAAATGGATTAAGCTTATTTGTGTTTTTATCCAGATTACCAAAGAGCTGTACACTGTTTTGGAGCCTGCATCACAACAGAAGATACTTTCATGTTTATTTGATGTTTGCCTTGATACAGATGACCTTGAAGTAGCAAATGTGGTCAGACGATGTCTAAAACATGTAAGTATTTTATTCGAGATATTTGCTGCTTTTAGCAAAAAAATGTATTTTTTCCCATTTTCTCCTGGCATATATTTCTTATCTAACATAGACTCAAACAGTGTGATATCATTGTTTGATATTGACCTTTATTTTACTTTCTAATGACGTTGTTATAATATTTTCAATCAACCCTAATATTTTAGTTCCATTATAGAACTATAAGACTCTCATAGTTCCAGAATTTTTCTGGTTTTTTGCTCTACAAAAAGGTTTTGATATATTTTTTATTTCTCTACAAATACATGTGGTCACTCATTAGAAGCACCTCATTAAGGAGAAATATTTTTCTTATTTATTTTTACAGAAAACAGGCTTGACAGTTCATGCAAATTGTCTTCTAGGGAAACAATCTACATGAAATGTCAAACCTGTTTTCTGGCGAAAATAAAAAAAATATCAATTTTTCATCTGCTGAAAAGCGATTTATTAGGCAAGAACGGATAAACAGATCTAACAACCAACAATGGTAAGGGTTAATCTTTATTGTATATTATAGATTTACATTTAATATAGGGATATAACACAGCAGTAATTTGTCATAGTTCTGCCGATGATTATTTAGAGCATTGTATAACTGTATTTTAGCTTCCCCTGGATGGTGCTCACATAGAAACAGAACTGAAAAGTTGCCTTCGGTTACGAAAAGCCAGCACTGTCAGAGAAGCAAAGAAACTGAAACAGTGAGTACAGATTGGGACATTTGTTTTTTCGGAAAAACCTTTTCTAGTTAACATAGAAAATGTCTTCAATGGGATTGTACAAATAGCAACTTGATCAGGGCCACTACTTTTATAACCCTATTGGGACAGACAAGTGTAGACCCAGATCAGACACAGCTAAAAGGGGCCTCTGATCAAGGCTTACTGTTTGCTACTCATCCAGCAACATTTTGGACACATCAACAGGTAAGCAAATGGACTTTTCCAAATTTTAGGACATACATGTACATGGTAAGAAATTGAGGTGTCCCAGTACTTTGGGAAAATACGGTAAGTATTTGGACAGCATTGCCTGAGCAAAACATGTGGATCCAGATCAGGGTCTTTTCTGCTTGTCATTCAGCTTTTTAGACATACCGTATTCGACCTAATTACCCGCACTGTGCGCTTAGGTTTTCTTCGAAATACTGGGAACACTTGCGGTAAAATATGTATCCACTTATACAAAGGGTACACTAAATAAAAGAAAAAAAGATCAGTGAGAAATTTAACTAATAATGTGATGTATTTGTGTTGTTTTTTCTTCTGATTTTCTTCATAAAAGCATATGTTGTGGGTACTCATTTGTCTTTATAAAGAAGTAGACAGAAAGTACACGGGCTATAATCTGAAGATTACGGAATTGCTTGACTGTGCACTTATAGGGATATGTGCGGTAATTAGGTCGAATACGGTATCACAAAGTACAGTATAACTTCAGTTACTCAAACACTGATGGCTTGTTTACCCTAGCCGATTCAATCTCGTTTTTGAGTCCCTAGGAAATTCTTCTGAACGCTCAAGGAAACAAATATTAAGGAATATTTTAGGAGAGTTTTCTTATTTTATCAGGAAAGTGTTGTCCAGGGGATTCTTATGTGTCCACTCAGTATACCATTATTTTATAGAAGATCGAAAAGACATCCCTAAATTATCCTCATTTGCCTCTGGACCTAACGCTATGATTAATTCTCAGTGGCTCAAACTACCCATATCTTGAACATATTTCCATGATCCCGAAAATAATTAAGCCATTTAAGTTCTACTGTAGTCAAACTTTTGGATAAGTACAATATGGGGTTATTGTGTCTAAATATTTTATATATACAATAAGTGTCTATTTTCTTGTCATGGCGTATTTGATCATCTTATACAGGACAACAGCAGATGTAGCCATGACCCAAGCAGAGGATGAGTTCAATAACAGAGACTGGCAGAGAGTGACATTTGTTCTAGAATCAGTCCAAAACAAGAAGAAAATACTGAACTACACTGTACTAGTACCAGTCAGCTTTCAGCTCATCTCAAGGTATGCTTAACCTTTTTTTATTCCCAAATTGTGTCGTGTATCTTATGTCACTAGGGCATCTAACTGATATTGGCTTACAGTTGGGCAAGGCCTGCTATCCTTGTAGCAGGTATGGGTAGAAGGGGAATGTTTTTATTTCTTCTGTTTCTTCACTTTCATTCCTGTTCATTGATATTTGTTTCAGAATTCTTGAGTCAGACGGGCACAGTGATGCTGAGTACATTAAACAGCTCATTCTTTCCGTCTTGTATAACATCTGTGGGAGGATGCAGAAAGATTTGGAGGATACAAAAGGTAAAATATGTTAATGAAAGGCAAGAAAAAACAGATTTTTCAAATGAGAGCTGTGAAGTTCCTGAGCAGCCTGTGTAGTAGTAAAATCTGGCCTGGTACTTCTAAAAGATCCTGATCAGTCTCTACAGATGCACAGACCAGTCCAAGTTTCATTTGTTTGGACATGAGAAGATACTGTTTACCCTATTCTGTGCTTCAAATGTTTATTTTACAGTCGACTCTCGTTATCTCGAACTCCAAGGGACTCTCTTCGACTATACACTTCGAGATATCCATACCTCGAAATATCAGAGTTGCAGAAGTGAGGAAAACAATAATTCGAACATCCACATTTAATAAATGAATATGTAATTTGACTCCTGAAGTTAAAGATATATTGAAAATATTGTGAAAAAGAGGAGAAATTGCTCCTTATTTTGTTACCCGTTCTTAGATTTCCGTGTTAAAACAGGGACCAGAATTTCACTCCGAGATAAGCGATTACTCGAGATAAGCGAGGTCAAGATAATGAGAGTCGACTATACCTGGTTCCAACTTGTAAACAATAAGTGGATTAATCCATGCCATCGTGGTTTATAATAGTGCCTACAACATTCAGAGGGACAATACAGTTATCCTATACTGAGTATCAAATTTGCCATTTTCCAGTAAGGGCTTTAGACCAGGGTAGGTAGTTTTTGTCTTACCTGAGTTAGAATGGGTGACTAAGGCATGCAAATTTCCGTCTGTCTTTTCATCGGTGTACTTATGTCCACCCTAGCAGCAACCCTAAAGTTTACCTATCAGCCACCGTAAATGAATTCTACAAAGTGTAAAACTTTACAGTTAATTTCACTTCACTGATTGTTTTATCTCACTGAGCTAAACAAGGATGACAACTCTCACTTATCTGGATCTTGTTTTCACATTTTAGTACGTAGGTGTGACATAAACTTCCAACGAAGTTCATCATGTTTTATGTTTAGGTGTTCAGAAAAAATATTCAGAATTTAGTGCTGCAGTTTTGCAGAATATCCAAAATGAAAACTTGACCTGTAGTCTCATTAGAATTGCCTGTAGTCTGAAATCTCATACCATTACGAAAACATGCCTATTCAAATATATTGAAAATTTCACCAATAAAAACTAAAAATTCTGATATTTTTCATATTTCTGCTCTAATTATAGATTGTGGGTACTAGTTAGAACTGCCTTGCCGAGGCAGTTCTAACGAGTACCCACAATCAATGTTTTTGAGCAGAAATAAGAAAACTAATGTATATCTCTGTAAACTCCAGTTTTACTGTATAAAAGTGGGGTTTAAGGGGGTCAAAATTATATAGGTATGTTTTGGTGATGCAAATATATAGTCTAGGACCATATTCTTAGCTCTGTATAATAGGGGAAGCCAGTTAGATTTTTTTTTTTCTTTTTAACCACTTGTTTGAAAAAAGAGTGGTTATACTGGATTACCCTGATCATCATTCAGTCATTCCATCATTTCCTTGATTCCATTATCACTTGAAAATTTATGTCACATTGTTCTAAGTAAGCACACAAGCTAATTTCTCTACGAAAATATATGCGTATTCAGTAGAACTGCCTGCCTGAGGTGATTCTAATGAATAACAGCAACATACTTTACATGGATAAGACAAAAATCAATACTGTTTGCTTAGAAAAAGTATCTTATCTAGAGCTGTATGAGTAGAATACTGGTACTCAGAACAATATGAATGTTTTTACCGCCAAATAATTTTCTGGGCCCAGTTGTTCAAAACTAAAAATGTCGTTAGTTAATGTATTGTTAAAACTTTGATCTGACACTGAATATAGCATATGCGCTAATATTTTTGCTGAAACAATGTGAGTAGCTTTTGCATTTGCAAAAGCTACTCACATTTTTTTAGCGAAAATACCTGTGAATTAGATATTGTACTTATTAGAACAGTTAACATTTTGACCACTAACGAGCTTGTTAAGCTAACGATGCTTTGAACAACTGGGCCCTGGAACATAGCTCTAGACAAAAGGGTATGTATCTAAATACCTTTTCTGATATCTCCATAAAACATAAATTGTAGCTACTCATTAAAAGCACCTGACAGGTGCTTCAAATGAGTACCCACAACATGTTTTTTTTTTTTTGGAAAAATTTAAAAGATATCAAAATGTTGTGGTAAAAAAACGTGCCTTATCTTGAGTTGTGCTGAAGTCATATAAATTGTTTCCTGTTTATATATTTTCAGATGCTGTCGTACCAGAGCGTCAGTTTAATATGGAGTTGATAGTAAACTGTATCCGATCATCAGAGAATCCCCAGACACATCATCAGGCCTTGTTGGTGCTAACGTCTGCTGCTAAAATATACCCAGTAAGTCAAAGTGCAATTACCATATTTACCTGAAGTATTGGGACAGACAGACTTGAGCAAACAGTATAGACCCAGATCAGATGCTGCAGAATGCAGCATCTGATCTAGGTCTATACTGTTTGCTACTCATCCAATGTTTTTTTAGAATAATACAGCCACCCTTTGTAGGGTATGCAAATAGCTCTTGTAGGAAGAATGCAGTTGTAGCTTTGTAAACTAGATATTAAATATCACTCGAGGAATTAGAAAAGTGGCTGTTATAGAATGAATATAGCTGTTCAAAGGTGAATATTATGCAGATTGAGCTGTACTTTCTACTGTGATTTGATTATTTATTACATGATGTCTGAGGGATGTATTTAGCCAGTAGACTGGTATATTGTGTCAGCAAATTAAAAGAATATATATATAAATGAATTTAATCCTTAAAGAGCTAATAAAAACTGCAACAGGCAACATTTTTTTTTTTTTTTTTTTTTTTTTTTTTTTTTTTTTTGGCAATTTTCAAAGAAAAATAAGGCTTAATAGTTCATATGAATTGTGTATGCCTAGCAGATGAACACAATTCACATGAAATGTCAAGCCATATTTTCTCTGAAAAATGAAAGAAAGTTTGGAAATGTTGTCCACTATAAACTTGTCTAGTGCTTTAAAGGTTTTAATTGTGATTAATTCTAATGTATATAGTCGACTCTCATTATCTCAAACTCCAAGGGGCTACTTAAAAGGTCTTAATGGTAATTAATTCTAACATATATAGTCAACTCTCATTATCTCAAACTCCAAGGGGTCAGAATGTTTTGTTTGAGATAACAGTAGTTTGAGTTAAAAGGGAGAGAAATGTAAGGAACATATAGCAAACTAAACAATATTTTCTTCAAATTTAGTTAGACTAAAACAGTAGTTTGAGATACAGTCGAACCTCGTTATCTCAAACTCGCTTATTTCGAATTATCGCTTATCTCGAAGTGAAAATCTGGTCCCTGTTTTAACATGAAACTATGACAACAGGTAACAAAATAATGTGGAAAAGAGGAGAAATTGCTCCTCAGGAGCAATTTCTCCTCTTTTCCACATTATTTTATATATATATTTCTAACTTCAGGAGTCATATTACATATTCATTTGTTAAATTTGGTTGTTCAATTTATTGTTTTCCTCACTCTCTCAACTCTGATATGTCGAAGTACGGATATCTCGAAGTGTTTCAGTGAGTCCCTTGGAATTCGAGATAACGGGAGTCGACTGTATTATACAGTAGTTTGAGACAAAAGGGATTGAAATGTAAAGAACATTTAGCAAACTAAACAATATTGCTTTCAAATTTAGTTTGACATAAGCAGTAGTTTGAGTTATCAGGGTTTGAGATAAAGAGAGTCAACTGTAATTGGTTGTTTCAGGAACATTTGTTACACAACATGATGTCAGTGTTCACGTTTATGGGAGCAAACATCATGAGACAAGACGATGCCTACAGTTTCCACATCATCAGTAGGATCCTTGAGACTGTTATACCAGCCCTTATAACCGTAAGTGAGGTTCTCTGTGGAAACGCCTGCACTCTTTCATACAAGTATATGGATAGTGAACTTCCAGACCAGTTCCCGAGGATATTTAACTTCTTTCGTGCTCAACTCAGCTGAGCATGAAATTTGCCCTGCTAATAAATCTCAAATTACTAACAATTGCCAACTCTTTCTTGTTGGCATTTCCATATTTATAAGCAGAGAAAATTTCATGCTCAGCTGAGTTAAGCATGAAAAAAGTTTTATAACCTCGGGGACCAGGCTGCACCAGCATAGTCTGGTCAGCATTTTTGCTGTATATATTATAATATATTCCTTTATTTTGTAGTCACAGTAGGTGAACACTAAAGATGGAGCCACGCAGGAAGCATATCTCCAGATAAGGCCCTTTTTTCAATGTAAAACTACAGATATTTCTCCTACTTTTCCACCAAAGCATTGGTTGTGGTTACTCATTAGAAATGTCTTGCCAAAGCTTTTCTAATAGGTACCAACATGGAGATTGATCATGAAATATTTTCTATGGTCATTCTCTCCCTTCCGCTGATTCAAGAAGGGCAGTTGTCAGTTTCTGGCGAAAGAATGTGCACAATACTGGTTAACCGCTTAGAGGACTAAGCCTGCCCAATAAACGTGTGGTTAGGTAAACTGACCGCGCTCAACATGACCCCATTGGGTTGACTGGGCCATAAAACCTCAACACAAACAAAAGGTACCAACATGTTTTTTGTTGTTGTTTTTTTAGAAATGAGATATATTATGTGGATACCCCTACATATCTAAATCTATGTGCAAGGATTTGCAGGCTGGTCCTTATCTTCTTTATTTATAAAATAGTCATTTTCCCCCCCACACTGAACCTTGAGTACTTTAAGTCGGAACATTATAATAGAAATCTCGGGTTTTACTATAATTTTTGTGAATCTGTTCCAAAGTTCAGGCACTAGTCCGTTGAACCACGTAAAGCAAGATGACATTTTAATGCATGAGCTGCCAGTGAATTATTGGCTCCACTAGCCTCTGCACTAACTGGTCATTCACTGCTTGCTTAGAGAAACACTGGAAAATTGAAGATGCTGATTATGCTTTTAAAGTTGACCAAACTGATCTTGGCTGTAATTGTTTGTGATGATTTAAACAGCTTACATACATTGCATTGTGGGAAAAGCAGCCATATCCAAATGTTAACAGCAAATAATAATAATAATAATAATAATCGACTTTATTTATAGAGGGTAACACATTTAGTAATCTAGTACTAATCTTCCATGTGGCCCTCTTTTTTCCTGGGTAGAAACCAGTACTAAGCAATGTGGATAAAGTCTCTTGCTCAAGGAAACAACACTTGCTGTTAGTGGGGATCGAACCTGGTACCTGTCGATCTCGAGTCCGATGCTTTACCACTGCACCACTGCGCTCCACAGTGCAGTGGTGCAGTGGTAAAGCATCATTACCAGTGGTAAAGAATCAAAGACCTAGACTAGCTACATAGATCTATATAAATGTCTGTTAATATGGTTAACCTTTGTCCTGCTGAACCCAGATATGCCCTGCTTTTGCAAACAATGTAGATCCAGATCAGTTGGCTTCTGAAGAAGCCAACTGATCTGGATCTGCACTGTTTGTCATTCAGTATGTGAATTTATATCAACAATTTGGATTAAGTAATCTGATTGTCTGACAATTAGAAAAGGGCATGGCATCTTAATTTATTCAGTATAACAAGTGTTGATAGTAGTGGTACAACAGGACAAAAACAGTAAAATGAAAAAAAAAGACAACTGCATAGGTCTAGGTAAGATTGGGTATCAGGTAAATATTTTTCTTGTTTCTCCACTAAAACATATGTTGTCACGTGTTGGTACTCATTAGAAGCACCTCAGTGAGGCACTTCTGATGAGTACCTACAACATATGTTTTTGTGGAGAAATAAGAAAAATATCAATAATTTGGATTGAAAAAAGCATTTTATCAAGAGCTATGCAACTGTCAAAGTAATTTTCTTAGTGCAGTAATTAGTTATGTGGAATAGATTTTGGAAGTTTTTAAATGATTGTGTAAAAATGCCTTTAGAATAAAGTACATACCATTGAATATTCATGTATATATTTACAGGCTTGTGAACAGAGGAAAAGAGTTCCTAAGGGAATTACCAATGACCTTGATGACATCATCACCATGGTGATTCAGGTGTTTGTGGACGCTTATTCCCACATTCCAGAGCACCGACGGCCACTGTTGTTCAGTAAGTTATTGACAGTGATTGGTGAGGAGAACTATCTCTGGAGAATGTTGTTGTTGATGATGGGGCTGATAGTTACCAAGGGAACACTGAAAGCAGAGCTTACAGCTGACAGTGAAGAGGTAAGATTAACCCTTGCCTTGCTGAATAAATTAAGATGCCACGCCCACTTGTAATTTCTGCCAATCAGATTACTTGATCCAAGTTTTTGATAGAAATTCACATATTTAATGACAAACAGTGCAGATCCAGATCAGTTGGCTTCTTCAGAAGCCAACTGATCTGGATCTACACTGTTTGCTAAGACAGGGCATGTCATGTTCAGCAAGAGAAGGGTAAGCTTTGAACCACATGCATAAAGGAATGTGCATAAAGATTTCATGAAGTAGAATCATTCAGTGGCTGAATGATTCGTGCTCCTGACTTCAGATCACAAGGTCCAGGGTTTGAGAATCATAGTGAAGGCGGAATTCAACTCAATAATGTTCGGCACTTTATATGTATGGCACTTTATTACATAGAGCATTTCATTATCACCCTTTCATCATCTTGATATGACTTCAATAATGTTGAAAAGGGAAATAAAACACCAGGGCCCAGTTGTTCAAAGCGTCGTTAGCTTAACGAGCTTGTTAAGGGTCATTTCATTAACTGTTTTAGGGGATTCAATATACAACATTATGATATTTTTTGCTGAAAAAAAATGTGAGTAGCTTTTGCACAGCAAAAGCTACTCACATTTTTTTCAGCAAAAAATTTCAGCATATTTGCGTATCACTCGATGTAAATTTTAACGAATCGTTAACTAACTGGGCCCAGATCATCATCATCATGCCTTAAAGGCAACCTATGTTAAGCATGCACCTCCTTTAAGTTGTCTTTTTTTTTCATATCTCTTGAATTAAGTTTGAATTGATGTAGTTCAGCCAGCACCTACATGTATTTTAATGCTCTGCATGCTAGGTAAAATTATCAGCAGAAACATTTTGAAATATTTTTCATATTTTTCCCAGAAAAAATAGACTGAAATTCCATGCAAATTGTCTCCTGAATTTGCATGAAATGTCAAAGGCTATTTTCTGGGAAAAATAAGGAAAAATGTCATCAGTTTGTCATCTGCTAATTAGCCCAGAGAGTGGTAAAGGTTGTGTAACCATATTTTGGCTTTCCCACAGGTGCTTGCTTGAATAATTTCAGTTTTCTTTATTGCATTGAATTTTCAGTAACTTATAAATGACATTTTTGTTTGAAATCAGGGAGATCCAGGAAGTCGAGATGTTGAGTTTTGTCTCAGCCTTTGTTCCCAGATGTCGGTGTCTGTACAGCTTATCTCAGCTAGGAAAATTATTGAGTATCAGCTGACTCTACCAGATGATAAAGAAGATGGTGAGTACATGTACATGTACATGTATATAGCAGCTTACAGCTTATCTTAAGTAGGAAACCCATTCATTACTGTCTTATCTTGCTGATGATAAAGAAGATAGTTAGTACATGTAAAAATGTACGCATGCCATTACAAAAACATGCCTATATAATTCTGACTCCCTTAAACCCCACTTGTATATAGTAAAAATACAGGGGTATACATTATTTTTTTTATTTCTGCTCAAAAACATAGATTGTGGGTACTTGTTAGAACTGCCTCGCTGAGGCAGTTCTAATGAGTACCCACAATCTATGTTTTGAGCAGAAATATGAAAAATATCAGAATTTTTGTCTGAAAACAATTTTTGATGGTGAAATTTTCAGTATATTCGAATAGGCATGTTTTCATAATGTGTGGAATTTTTAAAGATGAGCCACACTGTTAAAAGAAAAGTTGGTATTAATATCATGTTTACCCAGACTACACAGGCCTAAGCAATCAATGTAGAACCAGATCAAACTGCTCCTAAAAGATATTTAGGATAAATATGGTAAGATTTGATTGCTGCTGATTTTTCTTCACAATATTTTTTCCTTTGATTTCTCCAGGGAAATATAGTAAAGTGGCTAAGAATTATCGCTGAAATTGGGGCCTGAATACTGTAGTCGGCAATTTAGAGCCATGCAAAGGTAAAATCTTAACCCTTAAAATGCCTTTCAAAATTGTAGCAGTTGACATTCAGAAATTATGTTTTTCTTACTTTTCCAAGAAAATTCATGTCAATTGTCTGCTGGCAGATGATTCTCATGAAATGTCAAGCACAATTATGTGGGACCAATAAAAAATATTTTAAAATTTCTGTCTTCTACCCTACTTCTCTGACAGTAGTTTATTCTGAAAAATGAATTCCACTAGACTCGAATTTAATTGAACTTGCCAGATGAATTATGCCTGAGCAAAGGTCACTGCCAGTATGGCAGAGAGGTTCATTTGGTTTAAGCCCACTTTGCATTCAAGAGGCTATGGGTCAGTCCCCCTAAGTCATACTACAGGCTTTAAAAAGGGCGCTATCTGCTGTTTTGCTTGGCACTCAACATTACGAAGATTGAGCTGGGAATCAGAACTGGTCAGCCCGGTGTCAGTATTATATCATGTCATGTGTCTGGGATGTGATATTTCAGTGTGGCAGCACTGTAAAAGTGAGCATTGAGCTCTCATCCATACATTGTCTGGAAAGGACTGAAAGATTGTTGATATTGAACTCAAATAAAATGAACAAAAAATATGGGGATTGCTATAAAAGATTTACTTCGCATAAACATTCAAAAAATTTCAGCTGCCACCATCTTTTGACAATGAGTACAGTGTATATCAATTTTTTACATGTTTGCAGAAGAACCACAGAAGAGGAAGTCCACACCGCAATCATTAGACAAGTTGAAGAAAGAAGATGTGGCCATATTTAGTGTTGCCACTCACTCTGCCAAACAGCTTCGGCATTTTAAATATGCTGCAGTCCATTTACTTATCAGTTTGTTTTCAAGTCAGGACTTCCTTGCTCAGGTAGGTGACAAGATGTTTTGTTGCGATTGCATTAGCAAGCTGGAGCAACAGAGGGATCCCTTACTGATGGCATCATTGGCATTGTCATTGTTTTGGGCATCAACATTGTCTGTGTGTTTAGCACTAAGACTTCTTGGCTAATGAAACTTTATACACACATCCGCAATAAGGGACCCTGCCTACTGCCATCGAATGTTACTGACCCAGACCTACTTTTCATGCTTGGCTGAACAATGTTTAGTCTGTGAGTTTTAGCTCTGTTTCTTGAACATAGCCTTTAGGGGAATTTCTTGTATGTGTGTGTTTTTTTTCTTCCACCATATAGTATTAATAATCGAGGTTCAACAATATGGCGAAAAAGCATATTGCAGTATATTGTGATATGGCAAAGATGTTTTGCAGCAGGTATCACAATATACTTACATAGCTTAGTACATGTATGTGGTTAGGTGCTGGCAGTGCTCGACATGACCCCACTGGGTTGACTGGGCAATAAAACCTCAACAGTAACAAACAAAGCTATGTATACAGTACAGTCGCCGCGAAATTTCGATGGTTCGCGTTCGCGCGTGATGCACGGAAATGCGCGGAAAGGATTAAGGTCCACGCAAAGCCCTACAAAATTCGCGCAAAATCCGCGCAAAATTCACGCAAAATTCGCGCATATTTCGCGTATTTGTCTAAAAAATCCACGCGTGAACTTTTCCTCGCGTGATCGATTGAAAGCTCACACATTCTCCGCGGCAGAAGTTCGGGCATGAAACGGGGAGGAAGCAACATCAGAATTAACTGAGTGACTCTTAAAATCGCTTTTGTTATTCAGCAAATGTGAGATATGTACATGTATGCTCATTGTGTTTAAGAAATGCAATATGAGCGCAAACAATTATATGCGGGGGAAAAAAAAAAAAAGTGTCCGTCCCTGTTTTAGCTGCCGACCCCAGTACTGTTTCTCGTCATACAGGGAAAAAAAAAAAAAAAAAACGTTCCGATGCCTGGTCGCGTGATAACGTTTTGTTGTTTTTTTTAATTCTAAGAGCTCAGTATTTAGTGTCTGTCAAAGGTTACAGGGCGACATGGTAAAAAAAAGTCGCCCTGCAGTGGCTCACTTCGCCGAAGAACTGCGGAATTCATTTAGTAATCCCTACGTAAATTCTCATGGGTCTTCTCAGATAGAAATCGTCGAAGACAGGCAATTCTGGGACATTCTCACTTACAGAGTACAAAAATGTATGTGAAAATACCCCAGAAAATGCAGCAGACATACCCTTGCCCCGCATGAAAGAAACCGCGTGCTCGTAACGGTGACGGAAACCGCTTGGAGAGAAAAACACACTTATGTTCGTTTAATTACAGAGCATATGAAACTGGCATGTATTAAAACTAGAACCTAAGTATTGGGACAGATAGGTCTACGCAAACTGTAGACTCAGATCAAACCTAAGGATCAAACGCCGCAGAGAACAAGGGAATGAAACTAGTTTATGGGGGGAACTTGCAGGGGGCACGGAAATTTGGAAAACACTTAAGACAATAAGGCGTGCGACCAGTGAAGACTCAGATCATCTTCCGATGCAAGGGCGGTCAGATTTTGCCATTTGTGGTGACAAAAAGACATGTAATCTCCAGTTCTTGGAGAGATTACAAATCTCTAGTTAAATACACCACCGTTTCAGTGAAGGTTTAAATGCGTTCTGCAGTCTACACTGTTTGATCAGGCCTGTCTGTCCGAATACGTAGAGTATGTACGGAAATTCGATCAATTCGAACCCCTTCAGAAATCACATCCAGAATGCGCCCCTGATTCATAAAAACTATTGGGCGCGACTCATAAAAGTTATTTTTCAGGCATATGCAATTAGCTCCCTTTAAACAGTAAAACCTAAAGTGTGAGGGCCTTACTCCGCATTTACCAGGGTATAAATAGCTATTAGTAATGTTATTTTTTTTTTTTACATTATCTATATATTGAAAACATTATAATTATTAAAACACAGTCGAACCTCAATAGCTCGAATCCGGATGGATCGTTTACCATGGCTGATTCAAACTTGTTTTTGAGTCCTACGAAGTTCTTCCGATATCTCAAGAAAACAAATATTTAAGGAAATTTTATTTTATCATGAAATTGTATGTTGTGCGTACTCATTAGAATTGCCTCATCGAACTCATCGAACCTCATCGAGGCGATTCTAATGAGTAGTCTCAACATATAATTATTGTATAGGCTATCGAAAAGACTTCCCTAAATTATTGCCACACGCTTCCTGACCTGGCACCATGATTAACCCTCAGTGGATCGAACTACCCATGTCTCGAACAAATTTATGGTCCTAACGATGTTCGAGCCATTGAAGTTCGACTGTACCCAGACAATGCAAAAGTCACAAAGCAATATTTTCCTTGCCCCGCATGAAGAAACCACGTGCTCGTAGCGGTGACGTCACGTGAAATCGTGGCGGGGAAACCGCTTCGGGAGAAAAACAAACTTAATTTATTGCGCCTTTTCACCTCAGAAACATACGAAACTGGCACGTATTAAGAATTGAAAGAACCTACATATTGGGACAGATAAGCCTATGCAAACAATGTAGACCCAGATCAGACGCCGCAGAGAAAAAGGGAATGCAACTAATTTGGGGGAACAGGGATCATGAAAATTTGGAAAACTGTTTTAGGACAATAAGACCTGTGCGACCAGTGAATACCGTTTATTTGATGACTCCGTAATGGTCAATTATATAGACTAGAACAATATGGAGCATTATTAAACATCAACAACACAGATAGTTTCTTTTTTTTTTTTTTTTTTTTTTTTTTTGCTTCCACAATGCAATCAAAACTATTAATAAAGTTAAAATTAAAGTACGTGAACAGCAACGTAAAATAATTGAATAAATAAATAAATAAAAAGGTGACCAACCTAACCTATCTAAAAATTGAAAATAATAATAATAATATTAATAATAATAATAATAATAATACATCAATAAATAAAAACGTTAAACTACAATACCCCGCCATTATCATGTCGGCGCAGATAACGTAAACAAGGTAAAAAATTGTCGAAGTTTGTCCATTAGCAATCCCAAACTAGATCTCCACAATATCAATGCACATACCAAGTTTGGTGAAAATCCATTGTATCATTCGGAAACGAAAAAACGGACGGGAAAAACGGACTGGCGGACGGACAGACACATGGACGTCATATGTGAAACCATAATACCCCGCCACTATCGTGTGGCGAGGTTTTAAAAAAAAAAAGAGTCTGACCTGCCTACCCTTTTTTATATGTTCATGCAATAGTAAACAACCCTATTTTTTTTTTTTTTTTTTTTTCATTTAATTTCATTCTATCGGCGGTTGGGGCAGACAACATGTATGGGCTAAATTCTGTTCTCGTGGTGGTACATTTTTTTTAGTACCCCGTGTATATTCTGTAATTTGCCTCACTTGTTGTTGATTCTTTTCACCAAATGTAAGAAAATTAATTGGCTTGCTGTTTGTTTTAGTTGTTGCTTTATCCTAACGGATTTGCGGTCTGTCAGGCGATTTTTTTTTTTTTTTTTTTTTTTTTTTCGTTAGGGGAGACAATCGCCATGTTGTAAGGCATATGCAGTTA
Organism: Anodontia alba; assembly: GCA_964016985.1. NCBI lineage: Eukaryota > Metazoa > Mollusca > Bivalvia > Lucinida > Lucinidae > Anodontia > Anodontia alba. Next base: position 102,091,665 of record OZ024825.1, on the reverse strand, counting down.
GCTCCCTTAAAACAGTAACCCTACAGAGCCTCGAGACAGAGCGAGGGCCTTACCCCACACTAATCAGGGTACAAATAAATATAAGCAATGTGATTCTTTTACATCATATACATTTAGACTACTATAATTATTGGCATACAGAGAAATCTTCAGAAATTCCGTCAATCATGTTAAGTTGTCTGTTTTTGTGTTTTCAGTATCCGATATGCAAAACCATATCTTTATTATTATTTTTCTGAGAAAAAGGGTGACACGTGGTACATTAGCGATAGGACCTATAGCTAAATGTGCTTAAAAAATAAATATAAATAAATATATATATATAAATAAAGGACTGGCATTTCATGTGAATCGTCTGCTATGTCAATCTTTTTTTCTCTGAAAAATAATAGTTTAAAATATGTATGAAACAGTCGTCTGATGCAGTCGGAAATGGCTAAACTATTTGTAAACAGTGGGGACCCTGATCAGACGCCTCTCTGAATTAGGTAACGGAAACTTAAGTTCATTTCACTTGTATGTTTTTGTTTTTTTTTGTTGTTTTTTTTATTTCTTCAAATGTCACCGACTTAAAGACGGGTTCGTTCTTCGGAATTGGACCAGGAATAGGACTGACCACAACTGGAAATATAATATATGAAAAATATATTATAAGTCAAAAATACGCATTGACAGCTTCACAGAAAAGTATAGACCTTATCTGTCTTAAATAATAATTGCAAGTGCACTGATCCATGCAGACAAATTATGCAAAATACATTTTCATACTAAACACATTAATCATGCCACTGATCATGCCAGAAATATACAACTTTAGAAATGGTACGGATTTTCACACATGATGCCAAAATATTAACGTTGACCTTGACCTTGCAATTTCATATGACATCTATACCTCAATCATCAATACCATCTAATTGCACTTTACAACAATAACTTTCCATGATTAATTCACATAAACATAAGGAATATCATACAACTACATACCTGGAAATATAATATATGAAAAATATATTATAAGTCAAAAATACGCATTGACAGCTTCACAGAAAAGTATAGACCTTATCTGTCTTAAATAATAATTGCAAGTGCACTGATCCATGCAAGTGAGCATGCATTTAGATTATTTGGCATGCAATATAACGGTCAATGAATATATGGAAAACAGGTATGGGAACGGAACGTATTTGGGGTAAGTAAACGCATTAACACCCTTTATAAGCGGTTAATGAAAGTAATTCGCGGGTTTCCACGGGGAATAACCGGGATACGCGTGTAACGGTAGACGCTTAACCTCACACTATGACACACTTCCCCACTTTCTTAAATGGCGTCCCGACATTTACAAAATACAAAGAAAAATAATAAAAGTAATATCATGGAAAGTAAAAGCGACAAAGTAATGGGGGAAAACAAAAGCAGATATTTTTTTTATGAAAGACAGGTGCTTGGAAAAACAAGATACACAGTTAATTTAAAAAAACACTGAAGACGTGCACATATATGGTACCCGTCAAACAACAAAATACCTCATTATGCTGTTCAAACTTGGAAGTTTGAAGACACATATCATTGAAATGCAAAACATGTAAATACAATACAAGACATGTAACTTCATATAGTTTCCTATTTATAGGTATGTAATCAAAGAAAACTTACCTGCTTGCATTTCAGAGAACTACTTTATAAAAACTCGTTCCAGTGCATCTGTCAACAATAACGTATTTCCCCCAAGCTGCATCATCTGTCACTTTAAACAACAATTCTGAAATTGAAACGATAAAATACATGGTTATATACACTGATAATATTGAGGTTATACTCACCTGAATCCATTGAACTACGCTGGAAATTAACGTTTCTCTCTTAAATATATATTACTCTATCAGCTGGTACTGTAAAAGAATAAGACTGAATCGGTAGCTGCCATGCTTCATTCTGCATCCAGCCTGGTCTTCTGCGCTGCCTTCTACCTCTTCTTGGCTGATCCTGGTCTGCCTCAGTTACGTCTCCCCCTAGTGTATCACCTGGGTTTTGATTAGTCTGCCTCTGACTATTATTTGGGCGGCTCTGACTGGTTTGGGGTGTTGTCTGGCTGCTAGTTTTGTTGTTAGATGTTTCATATTTCTTTCTCTGATTTCTCCGAGCCGGGATTACATACCTAGGTACTTCAGAGCTATACGGGTCTGGTTCTCTCTTTTCTTCTGCCTCTGATTCTGTATCTGAATCACTTGAATTTGAGTCTTCTTCCGATTCTTTCTTTCCTTCTTTCTTCTGTGGCTTTCCTTTTTCTGGTTCTTGTTTAGACTCTTCTATTACCGGAAGATAGTTGAACGGCAATAACATGTTCCGATGCAAGAGTTTGGGTTTCGAGTTCACATTCTCTTCCTTGACTTCATAAACAGGAATGTCTGGCATGGGTTGACTGCTCACTATGTACGTCTTAGACTCCCATAAATCAGCTAATTTATGTTTGCCTTGGATTCCGACCTTTTTCACCAGTACTCTGTCTCCAGATAAAAGAACAATGTGTTTGACTTTCTGGTCATAATACTTCTTATACTTCTTTCCTTTCTTTAACGATTCTTCACTGGCTCTTCTATAAGCGTTATTCAGCCTCTCTTGTAATCTGTCTGCATAATCCTGGTGGCTCTTTCTTTCTTCTTTTGCTGTAAGTCCCAAGAAGGCATCTATGGCGAGACGTGGATGGCATCCGAACATCAGGAAGAAAGGTGAAAATCCAGTACTTTCATGGACCGCAGCATTGTAGGCATGGGTAAGTGTCTGTACATGTGATTTCCAATCTTTCTTCTGTTTGTCAGAAAGCGTTCCGAGCATATTTAACAACGTTTTGTTGAAACGCTCAACCATCCCGTTGCCCATTGGGTGATACGGTGTTGTTCTGGTCTTCTTGATCCCTGCTAGCTTACATAATTTTCTTATCACTTTACTTTCAAAGTTAGCTCCTTTGTCACTGTGAAGCTTTGCAGGGAAGCCGTAGTACAAGAAGAAATTCTCGAATAAAGCCTTTGCTGTTACATGAGCTTTCTGATTTCTGGTTGGTACTGCTAAAGAAAATCGACTGAAATGATCAGTAATAACCAGGATGTTTTCGTAGCCGCCTTTCGACATCTCAAGTGATAAAAAGTCTATACAGACTAGTTCCATTGGGGAGGAAGAGGTGATGTTTACGAGGCCAGCAGCTTGAGATGGTGCAGTTTTTCTTCTGATACATCGCCCACAACTTCTTACTTTCTCTGCTACAAACTTGTTCAGTCGAGGAAAGTAGAACCGGGTATTGATCAAGGATATTGTCCTGTCTCTCCCTTGATGACCTAAATCATCATGGTATGCTTGAAACACTATATCCTTCAATGAATCCGGTAACACTAATCGATCATGAATTTCTCCATTGATTGTTGTGGACTTGTAGAGAATACCATCCTTTAAGCTGTAAGTGTTCCAATCACTCAGGTATTTGCCATCGATCTCTAGCTGTTCTGCAACTCGTGCTGTAGGTTTCTGACCTGTCAGAATCGTGTCAATAATACAGCAGATATTCGGATCAGCTGCTTGTGCTCTTCGCCAATCTTGTGAAGTCAAAGCAGTTCCTGATAGAGTTTCATTGTCAATGGTGTCCTCACAAATCTCATCATGTGGGCGATCATCATCTGATCCAACAAGACTCTCTATCAAGGGACGTTGATCATTTTCTGCTATGATAGTGTGGCAAACAGTCTTGAGGATGTCAGGAAATACCGTAGTTATTGTATCACTCTCATACATCCTTGAAAGCCCATCAGCATCACCATTCTTTTTACCGCTCCTATACTTTAATGTACAGTTGTAGTTCGATAGAGCTGCTAACCAGCGATGACCAGTGGCGTCCAACTTGGCCGTTGAAAAGACGTAAGTCAAAGGATTGTTGTCGGTGTACACCTCAAACGATGATCCATAGAGGTAATCGTAGAATTTTTCTGTAATGGCCCATTTGAGGGCCAGGAATTCCAATTTGTGTGCTGGATAGTTCTTTTCAGAATCCTTGAGACTTCGGCTTGCATAGGACACCACTCTGTCGATGCCATCTTGGGTTTGGTACAGCACTGCACCTAGGCCTGTAGTTGAAGCATCTGTATTGAGCTGGAAGGGTTGAGAATAATCTGCATATGCTAGAATGGGTGGTTCTGCAAGTTTTTTTCTTATCTCATCAAAAGCATGCTGTTGCCTCTCTGTCCAGATAAACACAGGCTTTTTCTTCTTTTCTATTGACTTATTATGTTTTTCTTTCCCGTTGGTACGCACTCCGACCAGTAGATCGTTTAAAGGTCTAGCGATATTGGCAAATCCTTTTATGAACCGGCGATAATATCCGGCGAATCCCAGAAAAGAGCGTACATCTTTGATGGACTTTGGAACTGGCCAGGTCTTGATAGCGTCTGTTTTCTCTGGGTCCGTTTTAATTCCTTCTTCGGATACCACGTGACCCAAGTAGGTCACCTCGGATTTAAAGAAGTCACATTTCGATGCCTTTAGCTTTAAGTTGTGTTCATGAAGACGGGTGAAGACAGCTTCTAGACGACGGAGATGCTCCTCGAAGTTGGTCGAAAAAATAATCACATCGTCGAGGTAGATAAGACACTGATCTAGGTTTAACTCGCCCATACAGCGCTCCATGAGTCGCTGAAATGTAGCGGGCGCATTGCATAGACCAAATGGCATCCTATGAAACTCAAAAAATCCTAGAGTGCCTACTTGGAAGGCTGTCTTATGTTTATCAGATTCTTCTATTTCAACCTGCCAATATCCCGATCTTAAATCGAGCTTCGTGAAATATTTGGCTCCCGCTAACAAATGAAGCGTATCCTCCACTCGTGGTATAGCATAGGCGTCCTTGATGGTTTTACTGTTGAGCTTGCGGAAGTCAACACAAAATCGGATGCTCCCGTCTTTCTTCCTGACTATCACCACGTTGGAGGAGTAAGAGCTCTGACTTGGTCGGATCGCTCCTGCCTATAACATCTCAGCCAAATGTTCTCTCACTTCCTTGAACAACGCCGGCGGTATGCGTCGATGAGGTTCCTTAAATGGTTCATTGTCATTCAGTTTAATCTGATGTTTCACTAAGTCACACTTTCCTAGATCTGTGACGCCTTTTGAGAAAATGTGATTCCATCTAGAAAGAAACTCCTTCAGCTTATCCCTCTGTTCCTCTGACAAATTGCACACTGTAAGATTGATTCCTTCTGGCAGGTCTTTTCCTTTGTCGGCATTTACATTCTGTTGATAAATCTGAGCCGTATGTTCTGCTTCACCACCAAGATCAGCCTGTCTCAAAACCTTAACTTCTTGTAGTTCGCAAAGATTTGATTTTGGAGCTATTTCTACTCTGGTAGCGGATATATTGTACAATCGTACTGGCACTCGTTGGTATTTTCCTACTGCGTCTAACTTAACAACCCGGGGACAAACGCCTAGTCTGCTGGATGCCCCTTCTGTAAGTTCTGTCACTACATCTTCAACATCTTTAAATTTTCTGACTAGTCCTCATAATGTTACAGTTTCATTCGGCTCTATTTTTACTGGGAACTTATTCGTTGATTTCACTATTCCAACTCGTCCTTGTTGAAATGAAACAAATGCATTTTGCCAGACACCCGGCACTATGGTATCATTTTCACATCTTTCTCTACACTTATTAATTGCATTGGTTCCAATGATCACAGGAATTTGTCGACCGTAATCCGTCGTCGGTACAACCACAACAGGCACTTCGATTTCATGGTTTGGCAGAAATGGAACTTCAAAAGTGGCTTCAATCGCACCTAAAAGTGGAATCTTGTTTCCACCAGCACCATATAGATCAAGATTCAAATCCTCTGTTGTGTAGAGTATAGGTCGTGGATTCAGAGAATTGTAGAATTCTTCTGTAATTGTAGTCACTTGAGAACCGCTGTCGACAAGTGCATTTGTTTCAATTCCACAAAACAAGACAGTTGATTCATTGTGATGACCGACAAGCCTTTTATAAAAGTTGGTATTTATGGGGCTGTTTAGGCGTTTGTCCCCAGTCTGCCCCACGAAGGAGACGCCTACATGTTTAAAGGATCTGCTGCAGTAATGTTCTTCTCTGTTGAGTCTGGATTCCTTTGCTGCATTTGTTGATTCTGATGTTGCTGTTGATTTTGCTGAATCTGTTGTTGTTGTTGATGTTCTCTATTTTGCCAGCTCTGTTGATTCTGCTGATTTTGTTGGTTCTGTTGATTTTGCCAGTTCTGTTGATTAGGTTGGTCTTGCCATCTACGAAAAGGCTTTTTCTTCTTAAGTTGTTTCAGCTCTTGTTCCAACGCTGCTATTCTGTCAAATAAAGAGTCATCAATTTCTGCTTTCTCTTCTTTTGGATTGGATTGACTATGTGTTAAAGTATTCATGGGCTGATGTTGTATCCCACGTTTAACTTCCATTTCATACTCTTCAGCACGAACTTTCCTTCTAAGAAGTTCGAAACTATCCATAGTATGATAGTAAATCTGAGTGGCATTTTTAAGTCTTTCACTTCTTAAACATCTCCAAAATTTCTCTTTCAGCATACCGTCTTTCTCTTCTTTCCTTGTATATCCTTTATCAATTGCTCTCTGCAAAATTTCTTCAAGACGCAAACTCCAGGCATTAACAGATTCGCCTTGCTTCTGCGATGAAGAATAAAACTCTTCAAGAACACTCATGCCAGTTGCAACATTACCGAACACTCCTTCTAACTTTTCAATCATTTCTGCAACAGTTGCAATTGTTCCTAGTGGTAAAATGACTCTTTTCGCCTGTCCAGAAAGGGATTTACGGATAGCTTGTGCTATCATAGATTCTGTGTAATGTTTATCTTTTCTTGCACAGTTCACCTCATATTTCCATTCTTCAAAAGTAGCCTCCTTCTTTGGTTTCGGATCCTCACCAGAGAAGATACTAAACTTTGGAAAATAAAAGGGTTTATCTTGTGGCAAGACAAGGTCGCCATCTTGTGTATTCTGCTGCTTACTGTTAACACTATCTGGCTTAACACTATCTATTCCTGTGTTTCCCTGTAAATGTTGCTGATGCAGTGTATTCCTATTTATTTCAGTAGTATCTCCTTTGAATGTGTATTCTGGTAACTCTCCTTGTTGCATTGCCAACATTTCCTTCTCTAAATTTCTAATCCTAGCTTCACTCTGCGCTGAAATCTCTTTTAATTGATCTTCTCGCTGTATGATTTCCTTTTCTTTTATCTGCAATGCTTTGAGCTTTCTTTCCAGAACCATTTCTTTTTCCTTTAAAATATTATCATAGGGATCAATTGCCTGCCGTCGTATTTCTGCATCTTCATGCTCTTTCAGTCTATTTTGTCTTTCACTCAGTTCTCTCTGTTTCTCTTCTAATTGTCTTTCCTTTTCCTTAATGAGAGTTTCTTTCTTCTTTCTGTTTTCTAAGAGTAGTTTCTCTTCATTATCTAAAATGATATCTTGTCTGTTTAAATAAGGTTCGTCCATTTTTAATCTATATTCAGCTTTCTCTTCTCTGAACTCTTTCAATTCTTGCTTCCTATTAGCTTGACCGCACTGTTCGAAGATTCTTTCATCGTGACCAGTGAGGTTTCTAATGTTGTCTTTCCCATGAACGAGTAAGTTGGAACTTAAGTCATGTCTATTTTCTGTATCGCTTTCATCTGTTTGCATATCCTCTAGAAATTGCCGATGTCCTCTTTGTGTCGGCATTCCAGTTTTGTCACCCACAATCACAAGTGGCTTCAACTCAATTTCTCTTACTGGTAATAGAACGCCCTTTCCAAGCACGTTTACATGTCTTTTTTCATTTTCTTTTCTATTTGCTTCTATGTCCTTTACATCAGTATGATTATCAGCCTTTTTAAATCCAATTTGTCTTGCTGCTTCTATTTCTATTTTGTTTTTATTGTACTCTTCTTCCTCATTTACAAAAATCCGTTCAGGTATTATCATTACTTTTTCTCTACTTTGAATACTAGACTGCATACTAAGTCCAACTTTCTGTTGTGTATCAGCAGCATTTGCTGTTATTCTGTCATACTCTTGACTGATAAATTCTTCACTTTTGGACGAACTACTTATTCTATCTTTTGTTCTCTCCAATATTTCACTGGATATGTTATTTAGCCTTTCTAAATGTCGATCGAGACTTTGAATTTCAGTATCCATCCTCCTCATGAAAGAATTCTGTTCACTCATGGAACCTCTTCTTTCTATATCTGATATATCTGTGATCATAGTTCTGGCTAAGCCTTTTCTATCTTCTTCCTGAAATGAATATGTTTTTTCCAGTGTAGTACTTTGAAGTGGATCCATATTTGTTCTTGTCTCACTATGTTGTCGTGTCAGAAATGCATATCCTTCTCTATTTACCGTTTCAGACTTATCACAGTATGCCTTCTTAGCGTTTGTAGTTTCACTATCTCCAGTACCTTGATTTTCTCGAACGGGAAAAATCTCTTTGTCTGCCCTAACTGTATTTTTAGATCCAATCCCAGTCCTCTTATAATCCTTAAATGACACATCCTTTTCTGCTTTCAAACTGTTATCTTTCAAAATGCCTTTAAGATGAGACTGAGACATTTCAGTTCTCAAATGTTTACTCTCTGAAGCATCACTATCACTTTCAGCACATTCATCAATTACTAGTTGCTCATATTCATCATCTTCATAATCCCACATCTCATTATTGTCATCAGCTTCCAACATTTCAATACTTTTTCTATATCTCATGTCAATCATTAACTGGTCGAGTTGACGCTGAAGACACATTATCTCCTCCTCTATTCTTTGCTGTCTAAATAATATCTCTCTTTTTCTCTCTCTACGGAATTTTCGCAACTCACGTTCATCGTGTATATCACAATCTTTATCCGACAGCTGCATTTCTTGAATATGACATATTTCCCGCGTCAATAATTCTCTCTGTTGTTCCAATAGCTTAATTTCATTTTCTAATCTCAACTTTCTCATAGTTTCTTCCCTCTCACTTTCCTTTCTCATTTTATGTAAATCTGGTCTGCTTATTGAATACGCCATGTTTATTTCCTCATTCGTATCTATTCACTATCTTGAGGCAGGTCGAATGTTTCAATTGTCTATACTCAAGCTTTCTTTCAGCACTTTTGCCTTCTTTGTTCTATATATAATTCATTTGGTTTCGACAATTGCACTTCTAGTCCTCCATATTACATTTGTATATATATTACAATTATTGTCCTCCGTATATTTATATATCTTTAACAAAGGCCTTTTTATTCTCAGAAATCTATTATTTATTTATTTATTTATTTATTTTACTAATTTCTGACTGTTGACACTTTGTATCCACCGTAGATTTGTTTAATCCTCTTTACTTCACTATAATTAATGTAAACTATTTCATTGATGACACTTCCGGACCACCGTAGATTTTATTTTACTGTCTTTGTGCCTTTGACGGCGTTTATCAGTGTATTTACGGTAAGATACGAATGCGTAATTTCACAAAGTATTCGTTACAGTTATTTCCCTTGTCCCAGGTCGACGTATATAGACACGCTATCAAATTACAAATTTCCACACGTATTGTGATAAACAAAAGCTCCGTTTCCCACAAAACTGCGCGTTCGCAAACGAGTATTTTATGAACATTTATCGCAACCGCATACCGAAATAATCTGTAGAATAACTATGTATAATGTTATCAAACAGATATATTCATTCACTATTTTTTTTTTCACGAGGGAAAGGGCCAGGGGTAGGCTGGGTACTGGGTAAAGGAAACTGTAAAAGAAAATTTTCAAGGTGAGAAAAAGATTTTTTTTTTTAAAAAAAAAAAATAATAAAAACATACTATTAACACAATATATAAATGAGTATAACTTACCGAACTCGTGTCCTGGAAAAATAAACTAAAAAAAAATTATGCTCCCCGAGTGGAAATCGAACCTCCGGCCACTGATTTCCTTCACAACAATAGCAACTGGTCGTGTGTTCTGTCCACTAGGCTATAGAGTCACTCGAACAATACAAGTAGTTCTAAGGTATTATCGATAAAATTTTCAGTCGAGTGGATCAGGGGAAGTAAGTATGTATTGTACACAAATCCAGGTAATCTAAAAATAACTAAGTTATCGAATATATAAGAAATGATCAATTGTCTTTACAAACTACACTTTCAAGAAAGTTGGAAAAATGTGCAGACCAACTATTAGAAGTCAATTTTAGAAGCTTAGAATTACTATAAACTGGCCTCATTACAAATTTCTCATTTATTATCAGAGAAACTGTTCTGTTACTCGACAGGTATAAAAAAAAATCTGACGGTGTCAATAAACAGCAGTGAGAGAGAAATGAGAAAAATAAGGAGAAAAACAAATCATATAACACAATACTAGAGGAAAGCAAAAGTCAACTAAAGAAAAAATATTCATGGTGTTTTCCGGGTTCAAACACGCGACGGGATTTTTTTAGTTTACTATATATTTTCTCACCGCTCTACCAACTGCGCTAATACGGATTTCGATACATGCATGTAAGGATTTGACGTATTTTCATTTTCACTTATATGCTTGCGCAGAGAGCAAAACGAAGATCCCGACATACTACTTATAAGAATTGTGGGGAACCTGTTTCCTAAGGGATGCTATTGGGGTAACTATGATTTTGTTACGGGTTGAAAATAAGTGACATGCAATGTGAGATTGTGCAAGACAGACGTTCAAAAATTGTTCAAGACTATAAAAGCATATTGTACTTTGAACACGCCAGTGCTGTCCTTCATATTTCAATTCATAAATAACAGCCGATTTAATGACGCGACGCGTTATCCCCCTTGAATAACAACACAGCTGTGTTCAAAATAGCAGTGACGTCATAAATGTTTATGCATGTACATCATGTGTCAACACAAGTCAGCTAATAGTAAAATGTTCGAAATTCATAAAAGAAAATCAACATTATACAATCTGATACCCTATGCGTAAGTTATAACATTTATACTCTATGTAAACAGTCGACACTCAATGGTATGAAACTGCAAGGTACTATCAACTATAAAATATAATTTCCTACCGTACCGATGGCAATCACAACCAATAATCCACATTACACTTTATTCCATCAAGAAAAACAACACAAAATGTTAAAGTCTGTCAGCTATAAAAGCTGGCAGAGCGTTTATGTAAAATAAAGCGCTATTAATACTCTGTCTATTCTGTTGATCCTCTCCATCAGTGGAATCGACGAAGTAAATAAACGTTGGGCCCATAATTCCACGTGGTCGGAATAAACAAACAATGACACTTCCAAAAGGTAAATCCAGTGGTTGCGCGTAGCTACTGTGACGTCACAAGTTATGAATATCCATTATGGCCATATAAGGAACACTGGAATGCATTATTCCAAATATAGATATAGCATGTCCTGGTGTGTATACACGATGAAACCAAACAAAGGCGTGTTTCCGAAGATTACACTGGCCACCAAACTTGTCACCGACTTAAAGACGGGTTCGTTCTTCGGAATTGGACCAGGAATAGGACTGACCACAACTGGAAATATAATATATGAAAAATATATTATAAGTCAAAAATACGCATTGACAGCTTCACAGAAAAGTATAGACCTTATCTGTCTTAAATAATAATTGCAAGTGCACTGATCCATGCAGACAAATTATGCAAAATACATTTTCATACTAAACACATTAATCATGCCACTGATCATGCCAGAAATATACAACTTTAGAAATGGTACGGATTTTCACACATGATGCCAAAATATTAACGTTGACCTTGACCTTGCAATTTCATATGACATCTATACCTCAATCATCAATACCATCTAATTGCACTTTACAACAATAACTTTCCATGATTAATTCACATAAACATAAGGAATATCATACAACTACATACCTGGAAATATAATATATGAAAAATATATTATAAGTCAAAAATACGCATTGACAGCTTCACAGAAAAGTATAGACCTTATCTGTCTTAAATAATAATTGCAAGTGCACTGATCCATGCAAGTGAGCATGCATTTAGATTATTTGGCATGCAATATAACGGTCAATGAATATATGGAAAACAGGTATGGGAACGGAACGTATTTGGGGTAAGTAAACGCATTAACACCCTTTATAAGCGGTTAATGAAAGTAATTCGCGGGTTTCCACGGGGAATAACCGGGATACGCGTGTAACGGTAGACGCTTAACCTCGCACTATGACACAAATATGCAAGTTAGCTTCCGACGACGATTCTCAGTGAATCACTGCACATACAATATGGTATGTACGCTCTAAACTATTCTGAGCAGCAGCAGGACCAGACAGCACAAATGCACACACTTATATAAATAGGTGTATTTGTGTAAGTGGGTGACGAAAAATTCTGCGGCTACATGTTCCAACGACCAACTCTGAGACTGATTTGTGTTCAGCCGCGAGTATTAAAGGGTATCCGAACAAACACCTGCTAACCAAAATGCGCAAGACTGGCCGCGCATTTGGTCCAATGCCTCGGTGGGCGAATTAGGGGTGGTGTTCACTGAGTCTTCCCATATTTGTTTTCATGTGACAAGCACTTTTAACCAGACTGGCCCAATTTTTTTTCCGTGTCATTTTAACAACAGAAAAAAAAAAACCTTTAAACCATCTGTTTTTTTTTTTTTTTTTTTCTTTTCTTTTCTTTTTTCTTTTCTATTTTTTTTTTTTGCTGCAAAGAAAAAAAATTGAACCCCTGAAGCGCTGCTGAAAATTCTAGAGCAGAAGCTGATCTGTTTTCAGTATTTTACAGCAAAAACAAGGCTGAGATTTTCACGTGAATCGTCTGCCCAGCAGACGGTTCACTTTTAATGTCATGCCTTATTTACACTGGAAAATAATAAGAAAAAAAAATGAATATGCCGTCTGCTGAATGTGCTAAGCGCTTCCAGGGTTAAGGGAGACCTTAAGGAGTACGGATACATCTCATTTGACATGGTAGACAGACACGGACCGGCTGGAATATACCTACACTGCTCGGAGGCCTGGGCGGTTGATGGTGGACCAGGGTTAGGGCTGTCAATATATATCACCACTTAACAATGATTTGGTGTCTTATATCTCTTTCAACATAAATTATTAAAGTCATTTCGAAATGATAGAATGCGGAGTCTGATCAGGGTCTTCACTGTTCACAAAAATACGTTAGCCATTATTCTCCAGGAATGTCTAAATCTCATAGCCGGATGTGCCTAAAATTGACGGACCAGAATCTTAAGTTTGCAAACTCTCTCTCTGTCTCTCTCTCTCACTCTCTCTCTCTCTCTCTCTCTCTCTGGAATGCTCCTTTTTCACCCTCATGCATCATGCAAATATGGTGTTTTCTTCTTTTGAGCTAGAAGTTGTTACCACCGACTTTATTGAAAAGAATGTTATCGCACCGGCGGGAATCGAACTCGAGACCTGATCGCGGATTCGATCCCTACCAAGGCTGCACTATTCTTCTGTTGCGGTTTATCATGAAATACATGTATTTGCTATGGTCGTACGCTCCTCCCATTGCTTCAAGATTGGAAGTTACAAGTTTCTGACGAAGGATGTTCAGTGGTTAACCGCTTATGCATAAGCATCTACTGGCGTGATTCATAAAAATGCAGTCCGTAAAGCAGTTGCAGTTAGCCCCCTTTTAAACAGTCAAATGCAGTTAGCTCCCTTCAAACTGTAAAACCTACAGAGTGAGGACCTTACCCCGCATTTATCCGGGTGCAAGTAAATATTATTGTATGTTTTTCTCGTACAGTATACATTTAGAACATTATACTTATTGGCTTACAGAGCAATCATCAGAACTTTCGTTGTTGTGTAAAGTGTTCTGTTTTAGTGTCTGCAATATTCGATGTGCAGAACAAAGACCGTAATATTTGGTGCACGCGGATCGAACCCGCAACTTCTGGATTACCACTCTCTAGGCTAATTCAGCAGACGACAAGTTCTTTATTTTTTTTTTTTTTATTATTTTTTTTTTTATTTCCCGGAAAATAGGAAAACTGGATATGTCATTCCGTGCCATGTAGACAATTTGCATGAAATGCCAAATCTGTTTTCCTTGGAAAATTGAGAAAAATGTCATCTGTTGAATATTTTACCGTCAAGATTTGCACAAACAATTCACATATGAGTGTGCATAACAAAACCTACAAAAACTGGTACGATGAGACGGATCAGCCTGCACATCAGTAGTCTGATCAGAGCCTTTACTAATCGCATTTCACTCCTGTAATCTCCGGGTTTACCAATACGTCCTGTTCGACGAGCGAAGACTCGGGTCAGTCTGCGCAGCTGCACATTCTGATCAGAGCATTCGCTGATCGTATCTACCATGTTTTCGGACGCCGAATTTCCGAGCGAATTTCGTCACTGATATCACTGGCACGCCGTTAAAAAACTGTAACATATAATACTCAGTTGTGGGTATATTCCGTGATTGTGTTGAGGTTTAACGACACGTGAACCCTTGTGAGTCATTTTGTATGGTCTCCCAGAGAAAGGCAGAAAAGAGATAGAAGAGATAGCAGAGGAGATGAAAGAAAGGGACAGGGAAGAAAGAGAACAAGAATGAAAGTGAAGAAACAGAAGAAATACTCCCTCTCTATATATGCCGTTAAAGAGATATAGACAGATAGATAATGTTTAATGTTTATTACTTTCTTTTGAAAAGCGATTAGCGGTGGCAAGCATAATGGTAGCGCTTAATACGCGAGAAAGCAGCCTGCACATCAAAACGGCTATTCATGTTGGGTAAAGACTGTTTCTAAGTCCCACAGGAGCTGTTTAGTAGTCCCTTTTTAGATTCTAATTGGTCCGTTCAGCTACGCCCCTGAGCGACAACACGCAATTCTTGGACATTCGCATTTCCAGTACAGAGTAAAATGAATATATATAAATGAAGATACCCAAAAATGATATAGTCAAAAGGTATCATTTCCATTGCCCAGCATGAAGAAACCCCGTGCGTCACGTGAAATCATGGCGGGAAATCGCTAAGAGAGAAAATCAAACTTTTGTTAGACAAATTATAGAGCTTTTCTCGTCAGAAATGCATACCAAACTGACATATATTAAAAATAGAACCTAGGAATTGAGACAGATAGGCCTATGCAAATAGTGTAGATCCAAATCTGACGCCATAGAAAGCGGCGCCTGATCAGGGTCTTCACGTTTTGCCATACATACAGCAGTATTTTGAAATATTCAGATGATGTTTATACGGACCAATAATATTCCGTTGAAGTTCATCCAGAAACGAAAACGACTAAACGTATTTGTGTAGTTTCTAAAACAATGGAGAGCGGCCATCTTTCCCCACGAAAAAAAAAATCTTTCTTGGCTGAAAAGAAGTTTTGCGGGGAAGTTATAGTATCATGTGTCGAAACATCAGTTCATGCGCGGAAACCTCGCGCTACACTAAAAATATCTCGCGCATGCAAGAAAAAACTTCGCGCAAAATTCACGCAAAATCCGCGCGAAATTCACGCAAAATTCACGCAAAAACTACATAATAGAAACGCGGAAAATTAAAAAAGTTCATGCGCGATGCGAGAACGGTCGAACTTTCGCGGAGACTGTACTGTAAATATGTTACAGTATTGGATTATGGTGATGACCTTTCCACCCTGAGTTATGAAATTGCCTCTTCCATCACTGAATATGGACATGTCCATTGTTGCAAGTGGGGATGTCAGTCAAAAATCAAAACAGAATTCCTCTGTTCACAAGCCTATAATGACCCATCTCATTTGGAATTACACTGTTTGCACATGTATCTTCTTTGGTCTGTAAGGCTGAAAGAATTAAAGGTACTGGTGGTTCAGTAGTTAACATTTTATTGCCTTGCTGATTTCAACACTACCAGGCTCTGAGGCATATAGACCACGTCAAATGTGTTTAACCAGTCTCATGCTGAACACGTCATGCCCTGTCTTAACAAACAGTCTGGATCTGCACTGTTTGTCATTAAATATGTGAATTTCTATCAAAAACTTGGATCAAGTAATCTGATTGGCTGAAAATTAGAAGTGGGCATCTTAATTTATTCATCAAGGCAAGGGTTAAATGCTTGCACTTTTACAAATTTTTTTTTCATGGATTGCCCATCAGGGCTCTAGACTTTTCTTATTTCAAATGAAAACATATTTTGTGGGACTCATTAGAAATGCCTCAGCTTCAACTCGTTCTGTCCACTTCCTATCAACCCAAGGCATGTTGAGTCTGATTTAGGACCCTTATTTACACATACACTATATGTGTTGTAGCTGTCTGTTAAAACAGTTGTTTTCTATATTTGTTATCCCAGCGCTTTTCGAAGAAAAAGCGGGGATATTGTTATACCCCGCTGTCCATCCGTCTGTAATGTCACACCATTGCTCCTAGACCATTTAAGCTAGAATCTTAAAACTTTCACAGGCGATAGCCCTATAGATGAGGACTGGAGGAACGCATTTGGAATTTTGATGTGCACGGAGATATGCACGGAGACATCCTATAATATTGAAAATGCCATTCAAAATTTATCTGGGCTGAGTTGTTCAAAGCATCATTAGCTTAACGAGCTTGTTAGTGGTCAAAATGTTAAATGTATAGTAAGTAGGATATCTAATTCACAGGTATTTTTGCTGAAAAAATGTGAGTAGCTTTTGCAGCTACTCACATTTTTTCAGCAAAAATATTAGCAGATATGCCATATTTCATGATCAAAGTTTTAACGATACGTTAACTAATGACAGCATTAGTTTTGAACAACTGGGCCCTGGTAATTTCCTGACTATTGCCAGTAAAGTTTTAAGAAAAAGAGGTAAATTCAAAGTGTTGTTTTATTTTGCTTCTGTTTATAAGCAGTAAATTTGTTATTGAGAACCACATACTTTTTAGCAGATGACGCTGAAACGCATGTCCACAAAAACAGTGAATTAGACTAGTGATCTGAAAGATCAGTCAACACAAGTGGGGTTCAAACCCTTGGTCTTCTGCTTGCAAATCAAGAGCCTTAACAGATAGATCCTCCCCCACCCCCCCCCCCCACCCCCACCCCCCATTCGTCGGGTTTGTTGTTTTCTTTGCTAAATTTAACTGTAAGAAGATTTTACTTTTAAGGAGAATAGATACACTTTCAGGGGAGGCAATTCTGAGTTGTTTTTGTCCCCTTTGAAAAGGGGTTCACTCTTTAACACTTTCATTAGCACAGTCGATAAATAATAGGCTTTTGCAAACAGCATAGACCCAGATGAGACGGCTCAATGAGCCGTCTCATCTGGAACTTTGCTGTTTGACATTCAGTCTTTCAACTTTACATATAAACGTCTTTCCAAACGATGGTTTGTTAAAATAAAAAAGCAGAAGACAAACATCGTCTGAAATTTGGTGCCAAAAGAATTAAGGAATTAATTTGGAGCAAATTCTTTCCTTATAGAGTAGACCCGTTTTGGTAACAGGAAGTCACAAAAGTTGTCTCCCTTGTAAAGAATGGCAGCAAAATCTCCAGTCGTTACCAGTCAGCTATTAGAAAGTTTCATGGAAATATGCTTTATGGTTTAAGAGTGTAAATACTGTTATGATAAAGATGTGCTAATATTGCAGATGGCAGAAAATGAAGATGAGACAATGTTGGAGCACTTTCAGTCCCTGCTGGAAACCTTGTTACAATTTATTACCCATGTTACTGGAGTGATGAACACATCATCTGATAAACCCACGGCAAAGTTTTGGCGAGCTCTGCATCATAAAGTTCATGATCTCCTTGACAAGGTTTGATTTTTATCAGAATTAGTTGTACTGTAATGAGCAGGCATGATTCTAATTGTTGCAGGCCTGTGCTGGTTACAGGGAAAGTGTTGAAGTCCCAAACTGAAAATATGAACACTTATGTGAACCAAGCTTATGGTACAGATAAATTACATAAATCCAAAGAACTTTTTAAGGAGGAATATTTAGTGATAATTCTGGGATATTTTTTCCAGTTCTCCATAAAATTTTTTCCAGTTCTCCATAAGAATGTGTCGGGTTCACCTTTAAAACATATGTTGTGGATACTCATTAGAAGCACCTCAGCAAGGCCCTTCTAATGATGTTCACATTTTATTTGAGAAATAATCAAAATTATTCCAGAATTATCACCAAATACACGTACCCCTCCTTAGCAAGTACTATAGACCACTTGTATAAATTTAAACTTCTAATATCCAGGACGCATAATATCTCTACATTAGATCACCAGTCAAACATATTACATCCAAATGCTCTGTACTACCACAATTATATTGCAGTTCAATCAGGCCCTGAGGTTATAAAACTTTTTTCATGCTCAACTCAGCTGAGTATGAAATTTTCTCTGCTAATAAATATGAAAATGCCAACAATATTTGGCATTTTCATATTTATTAACAGAGAAAATTTCATGCTCAGCTGTATTTCGCAAGACAGAATTTGCAATTGTTAGTAATTTGAGATTTATTAGCATAAAAAAACTTCATGCTCAGCTGAGTTGAGCATGAAAAAAGTTTTATTATGTTGGGGCTAGAAATGCTAATGGATACTCGTTACAATAACCCTTCTGAGGTGATTATAAGGATTATCCATATGTTCGATAGGAATATCCGGGTAAATATTTTTTCTTATTTCTTCATGAAAACATGTTGTGGGTATTCTTTAGCGGCATCTCAGTGAGGAACTTCTAATGGATATCCACAACATATGTTTTCAAAGAGAAAGAAGAAAAATGTCAATACTTCCTGGTTGAAAAAATGCTTGATATAGAGCTATGACCATGGAAAATGTACAATGACATGAAAGTTTTATAGCTACCATTTGCTAAATAATATAACAGTAATTTTGTATTATTAAAATAATATTTTATTCTTTAAAGAAATTTTGAAATGCAGATTCAGTTAATTATTCATTTGATATCAGCCACTCTGTCAATTTGCATATTTTCAGCTTGTTTCATTGCTACCAGATGCCAGCTTCATTGAGATAATTGGTGGATTAGTGTCACATGACCTTCCCAGCATTCAACGCAAAGCTATAGAGCTACTGAATTCAAAGTTGCAGCAGCAAAAAGAAATTGCAGAGGGAGATGTAAGTTTTTTATGCCTTTTATTTATGCCCTAGTATAGCAAGATTGGTAGACAATGTTGTTTATTTATTTTTTTTTTATGTTCATAAATCATAATCAGTGTCTCCAAATTTGAGTGAAATGTCATTAGCTGTTTCTTGATTTTTTTTTTTTTTTTTTTTTTTTAAAAGTGTCAGGTATTATTTAAATAGAACTAATTCTTTCTTTTTAGTGTAGACCCTTTTTCAAAAGGAATGCAAAACAATTGGTACTGCATTACCTCCCCTGAAAGTGTATCCATTCCTATTGATGACGATGTCTACTCAAAAAGTGGGAGCAAATTCTTTCCCTTTAGAGAAGGCCTTTTTTTTATAAGGGACTGGGCATGCAATAAAGCAAACAGGAACTCAACAAAGTTGTCTCGCTTGGTGTATCCATTTCCCTTAAGCCACTGTTTTGTGATGTAGCTGAAACATTAAAAATGCTTCTATTGTATATTTTCAGGGTGTAGAGCTCCTTCCTCTTGTTTCCCAGCTTCAAAAGTTAATAAAAACACAAACAAAGGGTAAAGTCATCACAGAAGAGGGATCCATCAATAGCCAGGCAGCTTTCATAAGCCTAAAATTACTGTGTAGACATATTGGACAGCGGCATACTGAAGATTTTGTGAAGGTTGGCTCATATTTGTAGTTTTAACTGTACTGATTTTCAGCTATGACTGTTCATTACATAGGTCTAAATTAGAGTTGGTATCAGGTAAATATTTTTCTTATTTCTCCATGAAAACATATGTTGTGGGTACTCATTAGAAGTGCCTCACTGAGGCACTTCTTATGAGTACCCACAACATATGTTTTTGTGGAGAAACAAGAAAAACATTAATACTTTTCGATTGAAAAAAAGCATCTATCAAGATCTATGTTTAAATCATTGTAAGAACTGTAATGTGAGAAAATGTATCTTATGACATGTTTCCAGCAAAGACTAAGGTCACCTTGTGCTTTCAGCTTGATCAGAGTCTTCCCTGTCCACCCATAAAAAGCTTTGTTTTTTTCGCTGACCTCAGAGTGTCAAGCAAAAATATAAACTGGAATGCACAGTTGATGGCACAGCATCGCAAATCCCCATGCTCTGTGCTGATGTTGTTAATAGCATGATGAACAAATGGATGGACTCATTCTTGCACACCCTTACTATGAAAAGAAGTCGTATAACAAGTTTGGTTAAATTCTGCTCAGTGGTTTGGGAGGAGATAGCATTACAGACAGATGGACGGACAGATGCCAGACAGAAAAATAATATTGCTTTCACATACCCTTACCATGAAGGGAAGTCATGTTGCAAGTTTTGTTAAATTCCTCCCATTGATTTACGAGGAGCTGTCGTGACAGATAGATGGAAGGAAGCTGGATGGACAGACAGAAAAACAATCTTGCTCTTGCACACCATTACCATGAGGGGAAGTCATGTAGCAAGTTTGGTTAAATTCCATCAGATAGCGTGAGGGAGGGAGGGACGGATGAAGGGATTCACAATACTCCCATTGCTTTTTTAATAAAAAGCATAGGGATAATAAGTTACCCAGGAATAGCCATTATTAGGAAGCACTGTCAGTTGAAACATTATCCGTAGGAGACAGTTGAAAAATTGCCTGTAGGAGAGAATTTGCATGGAATATCAAAGCCTATTTTCTGGGAAAAATAAGAAAAATATCAATTTAACATTTGCTGCAATTACTAAGTTAAAATATGATATGAGCAGTAATTGCTGTATGAGCAGTTTGATCTGGGTCTACATTGTTTACTCATACATATATGTCCAAAAATATAGTTTAAATACATTTCTTTTTGCAGATATTGAAGACAGCAGTGGGTGTGTTTACTGGTGGACATGGTAACCTCCAGGTGTCATCCTGTGCCTTGCTGTGTATAGCTGAGATCTGCAACACATTGAAAGTCCATGTCATTCAACATCTCTCAACCTTCATGCCTGCCCTGCTGAAGATTATGAAGGATCATAGCGAATTTCTTCAGTAAGATTGTAAAAATAATAGTAATGAAGCTTAAAATTTATATGAAAACCAAAGTTTCACATTCAGGGCCCAGTTGTTCAAAGCATCGTTATTTTAACAAGCTCGTTAGTGGTCAAAATATTAACTGTTCTAGTAAGTACAATATCTAATTCACAGATATTTTTTAGTGAAAAAATGTGAGTAGCATTTGCAAATGCAAAAGCTACTCACATTTTTTCAGCAAAAATATTAGCATATATGCCATATTTAATGATCAAAGTTTTAACGATACGTTAGCTAACAACATCATTAGTTTTGAACAACTGGGCCCAGAGCTCCAGATATGGCTTTTTTATAAACAAAAGTCCTAATATTTTCTTATTTCTCCAGGAAAACATTCTGGGTACTCATT
Organism: Anodontia alba; assembly: GCA_964016985.1. Classification (NCBI taxonomy): domain Eukaryota; kingdom Metazoa; phylum Mollusca; class Bivalvia; order Lucinida; family Lucinidae; genus Anodontia; species Anodontia alba. The sequence continues at coordinate 102,070,125 of OZ024825.1, read as the reverse complement.
AGAAGGGTTTCATTGAGGCACTTCTAATGAGAGCAGTTTTTACTGCATGTTTTCAGACAGACAGGCCTGAGCAAACAGTGTAGACCCAGATGAGACACCGCACAATGTGGCGTCTCATCAAGGTCTACACTGTTTGCCACTTATCCAGCAATTTTAAGACATGACAGGGTAGTAAATTGTACTTGTTCAAATTTTAGAAAAAGTATGGTAAGGAGTTGAGGTGTCTGAATAGTAAGGATAAATACAGTAGCCAGGACAGGGTAGTAAATTGTACTTGGTCAAATTTTAGTAAAAGTATGGTAAGAAGTTGAGGTGTCCAAATACTATGGGTAAATACAGTAGCCAGGACAGGGTAGTAAATTGTACTTGTTCAAATTTTAGAAAAAGTATTGTAAGAAGTTGAGGTGTCCAAATACTAAGGGTAAATACAGTAGCCAGGACAGGGTAGTAAATTGTACTTGGTCAAACTTTAGAAAAAGTGTGGTAAGGAGTTGAGGTGTCCGAATACTAAGGGTAAATACAGTAGCCAGGAATGGGTAGTAAATTGTACTTGGTCAAATTTTAGAAAAAGTATGGTAAGGAGTTGAGGTGTCCGAATACTAAGGGTAAATACAGTAGCCAGGAAAGGGTAGTAAATTGTACTTGGTCAAATTTTAGAAAAAGTGTGGTAAGGAGTTGAGGTGTCCGAATACTAAGGGTAAATACAGTAGCCAGGAAAGGTTAGTAAATTGTACTTGGTCAAACTTTAGAAAAAGTGTGGTAAGGAGTTGAGGTGTCCGAATTCTAAGGGTAAATACAGTAGCCAGGAAAGGGTAGTAAATTGTACTTGGTCAAACTTTAGAAAAAGTGTGGTAAGGAGTTGAGGTGTCCGAATACTAAGGGTAAATACAGTAGCCAGGAAAGGGTAGTAAATTGTACTTGGTCAAATTTTAGAAAAAGTATGGTAAGGAGTTGAGGTGTCCGAATACTAAGGGTAAATACAGTAGCCAGGACAGGGTAGTAAATTGTACTTGTTCAAATTTTAGAAAAAGTATGGTAAGGAGTTGAGGTGTCCGAATACTAAGGGAAAATACAGTAGCCAGGACAGGGTAGTAAATTGTACTTGGTCAAATTTTAGAAAAAGTATGGTAAGGAGTTGAGGTGTCCGAATACTAAGGGTAAATACAGTAGCCAGGACAGGGTAGTAAATTGTACTTGTTCAAATTTTAGAAAAAGTATGGTAAGGAGTTGACATGTCTGAATACTAAGGGTAAATACAATAGCTACATCATATGTTTTTCTGGAGACTATTTTTGTGGATACCGCTTTTGTCTAGAGAAGTGTCTGTATGGCTGAGGGGTTTAGCACTCCTGAATCCGCTTCACAAGGTCTTGGATTCAAATCTCGCTTCTGGCAGAATTCAGTTTATGACTGTATGGTGTTTTATTGCATAGAGTCTTATATCATCATAGCTCCAGATAAGCAGGGGTAATTCTAATTTCTAATTTCTAAACGAAAACATATGTTGTGGTACTCATTAGAAGCACCTCATTGAGACGCTTTAATAAGTACTCACAATATATGTTTTGACTGAAAAATAAGAACGCTATCAATACATTTTGGACTAAAAAAAAAAGTGTTCTATCCGGAGCTATGATATTTATCTTTTCATCTCTCAATATGACTCTTGAAACAGACATAAAACACCAAATCCTCCTTCTCTTATCTAGAGCTATATTGATACTGTCTGGTTGGGGGCTTTTGCTGTGACAAACATTAGTTTGGCCACAGTGACTGTACAGTATAAACCTAGTGAAAAACTATGAGAAATTGACCAGGTCCTTTACATTTTTACATTACTTCCTATGCATCACACATAAAAAAGTTGTCTAGAAGAGAGCAATATTCAGATAAATATTTTTATTATTTCTGTATTATTTTGCCGGCCTTGATGGTTCAGTGGTTTGCACGTCTGACTGGTGATCAGGTGGTTGTGGAATCAATTTCCGCTGGGTCCAGCAACATTCTTTGGAAATTGATCATGAAATACCCTCTATGGTCATTTTCTCCCTTCTGCTGATTCAAGAAGGGCAATTGTCAGTTTCTAGAGAGGGAATGTGCACAAATAAATTAGGTTGTAATTAGATGGTAAAAATCTTCTACCTAAAACTGTAATATTGTGACATAGGTTGCTTAATAAATGAGACACTGTATTTATCCAGAATATTTGGACAGACTGGCTTAAACAATCAGAGCAGACTCTAATCAGATTGTTCCAAAAGGGGCAGTTTGCTTAGTCTACACCACTACATCAGTAGATTTTTTATACCCTATCAGGTATTCAAATGGATCTGTTCAAATTTTGGGACAGACATGGTAAAGAGAAGAGTCTGGGTTTGAGTTGTTCAAAACTTAAAAAAGTTGTTAGCTAACATGCCGTTAAAATTTCTGTCTTGAAATATGGCAAATACATTGGTATTGATTGCTGAAAAAGGAGAGTAGCTTTTGAATTGCAAAAGCTGCTCACATTTTTGCAGCAAAAATATCATTGTATTTGCAAATACCTTAGCTTCAGCAGTTAACGAGTTTGTCATTAATGAGTTGATTAAGCTAACCATGCTTTGAACAACTGGGCCTTGATTGTTTATTGTAAGTACCTTACATTATTTCGGTCAATTATAATTTGTAACCTGAAGAGAGAGAGACAATAGTTGGACTTACAAAATGTTTTAAAGAAAACCGCAATGACACTGACTGCATAGCAGATGTGCAGCTAGGCTAGGTATGCTGTTTGTGTATGCCAAATAAATGTAGGGATGTTTTTTTCTGTGTTTCCTGAACAGACTTTCTTATTCTCTTCAGGAATGAATTGTATATATTGAGTGTAGTTACAACAGTGAATAAGGTTGTTGAAAACCTTTCACACTTCCTCAGTCCATACCTTCAAGATATTCTCTTACATGTAAGTACCTGATTTCTTTATTCTGTAAAACCAGCACAGTGGTTGAATTGGTGGAGCATCCACTTTGTGACCAAGAAGTTGTGGCTTCAATCCCTGGCCAAATCGTACCAATGACTTTAAAAATGGTACTAGCTGCTCCTTTGCTTGGCACTCAGCATTAAGAAATTAGAGCTAGGAATCAGAACTGGTTGGCGTCTCGTATAATGAGATGGGTGGTATATCATGTCATGTGTCTGGGGCATTTTTATTTCAGTGAGGCAGCACTCTAAAAGTGAGCATTGAGCTCCCTGCTACATCCAGACATATCGATATGATGGAAAACTTGTTGGAAGTGACATAAAATCTGAATAAAACAAACAAGCAAATCTTTGTTATGTCTGTTTTTGTCAGGACTTGAACTCTTATCATATTATGCTCCGGTCAATGTGGCCATATTGTTTCGTGCCTCTTCAGCAACACAATTATACCAAGAACATCCCAAAAAAGTTGGTTCAAATAGCAGTTATAAATCTTAATATTTGTAGTTTAATGGAATTATTTAGAATAGTTTAACTACCTTAAACTATTGGGCTGACTTTCATATTTTTCAAACTGTAATCCATTAAAAAGTTTCTGAGTACTTTTGCTGGGGCTCTAAACCATACCATGCAAGTTTTGGCCCCAAAGTTATAAATCTTTTTTCATGCACAACTCAGCTGAGCATGAAATTTTCTCTATAATAAATATGAAAATGCCAACAAAAGTTGGCATTTTCATATTTATTAGTAGAGAAATTTTTATGCTCAGCTGTGTTTAATAAGAAAGAATCTGCAATTGCTAGTAATTTGAGATTTATTAGCATGACAAATTTCATGCTCAGCTGAGTTGAGCATGAAAAAAGTTTCATAATCTCGAGGCCAGGTCTGTGTGGCAACATCACCTAACGCCGCATTGATTGTCCTCTTTACCAGCTGCACAACTGATACAGTCCCCAGAAGGTTTTCTAGTAGCATTTTCTTTGTTACTACATGTAATTAAGGAATGAACCACTTTAAAATTTACAGAAATGATTACATTCTGTCATTCTAAAGAGACCCATTTGCCAAGTGAGTATTATGTTTTTCTCACACCTTCATTTGTATATTCCTATATCTAAGTATATGTCTGTATGAATCTTGCAGGAGGCAAAAATTCAGGGCCCAGTTGTTCAAAGCATCATTAGCTTAACAAGCTCGTTAGTGGTCAAAATGTTAACTGTTCTAGTAAGAACAATATCTAATTCACAGGTATTTTTGCTGAAAAAATGTGCAAAAGCTACTCACATGTTTTTCAGCAAAAGTATTAGTGTATATGCCATATTTAATGATCAAATTTTTAATGATATGTTACCTAATGACATGGTTAGTTTTGAACAACTGGACCCAGGTCATTATTGTATGGTGCTTCAGTGCACAGAGTTTTCATAATCACCCTTCTGTCATCTCAATGTGGGTCAAATTCTCTTGAAAGACGAAACACTAAAATCTTCATTGTCATTGTCATTTCAGGTCTGTATTTTATCCAGCCAGTCTGATGATGTTCTTCAGAAACCTCAAGTCCAACTGAGATTAAAGACAATCAGGTATTTTATGTTTCCATTCATCCATTGATAAATAATCCTGTGTATGAGAAAATGAACCTTACAACCTGTGTTTCTAATGAACAACCCAGTGAGAACCTTTTTGGAGACTGAAAAAGGTACATATATTTGGTAAAGAATTTTTTTGGTGCACAACTTGCATGAATTAAGACACAACAAAATAGACCTTGTGTAGGTGATGAAAGAAAGCACTGATCAGACTGCTCATGTGTGCATCCTAATGCTTTCTTACTGTCTCATCAGGTTCATTGCTATTTGTTTGTGTATTCTACAATACCACACAAGTGAATAGCAAAGGTCCTGATTGGACTGCATTGATCTGTGCTTTCACCTATGCTGTAAGTTTCTTTTGTCTTTTTACACAACATTTAGATTTTGTTTCTAGGACAACGCTGTCAACAACACTTCCTACAAGAGTTCTTCTACCAACTGTGAATATGTGCTTTGACAAACTTGTCAACGAGAACATGGTGAGTCTGTTTCTTTGTAGGTCAGCTGATGTTAAGTGCTGTGTGGCCTAAAGCTACTCCCAGTAGGGGCTTCATCATAGTGTAGATTCTATTTTCTGGTCCTTTTATTTGCAAGGAAAAAGAGTTCTGCTCAAATTGAGGCTTGTCTGTGTTGTTGCGATATTAAATCGCTTTCAGTTTTTGTTAACATTCCTCTGGATGAGACCTAGTTGATCACATTTTTATACCCCACCAAATAGATGGTGTCCATGGTTTTCCTGTCACAGTTTGAGAGTTTGAGAGTTCATTTACAAAACACCACCAGGTGTCATAATGGGATTTGATTCCCAAAATTAAAAATAGGACCAGAGAGTATCTGTACAGGAGAATAATTAGAAAGAAAAAAAAAGCAACAACATTGATTGCCATTTTTCACACAGCTATGCTACATAATGTGTCATTTACACCATTGAAAATTTTAAGTTGCCTGCACAAAATAAAGTGATGTTGCCATAGTGATGTTCATAGTAGTATGCATCTTTAAGGATTAAGCTGCCTTTCTGAGTGCAACAGCTTTCCTGCAACAAATTAGAGAACTTTTTTGACAGTATGTTTTTAATTGATTGTAGGGTGCTATAACATATCTGCTGTCACTGTTTGGTGACCATATAGGACACATTGGCCGTGAGGACCTGTTAAGTCATATGACTCAATTACAGACCTTCTTCATGACTTGTCTGAATATTAGAATTGATTACCCAGAGGTAAGTTAGTTTTCTTATGTTAACCTACATGAGATCTATAGTAAAAAAAAGTTGACGGGTCATATGTAATGTAAAAACAAAAACTACATATGATGTCATCAGCATTAGGCTTTCTTTGCATTATTCGAAATTAAAACATGGCATCCAAAAATACTACAGCATTAAAAATCCCACATAAAATTGTATGGTAATTTTCTTGCTGTAAGGAAATAATGGTGTTTCCAAAATACCAAACTATAGTCGACTCTCGTTATCTCGAATTCCAAGGGACTCACTGAAATACTTCGAGATATCCGTACTTTGACATATCAGAGTTGAGAGAGTGAGGAAAACAATAAATTGAACAACCACATTTAACAAATGAATATGTAATTTAACTCCTGAAGTTAGAAATATATATATATAAAATAATGTGGAAAAGAGGAGAAATTGCTCCTAAAGGAGCAATTTTTCCTCTTTTCCACATTATTTTGTTACCTGTTGTCATAGTTTCATGTTAAAACAGGGACTAGATTTTCATTTCGAGATAAGCGGTAATTCGAAATAAGAGTTCGAGATAAGGAGGTTCGACTGTATTTATATATATTTTTTTGCTACCACCCTCCACCCTCCCTCTCCCAACAAACTGTGTTTGTGTGGAGTGGGGTACACTTTTCACATCTGTCCATATGTGTGTCTGTTCATGTGTTATGTTTTGGTTTCTGAGCGGTGGTGGGGGAAGCGGGGGGGTCTAATAAGCACTGCTTATTAACATTTCTTGTTTTTATTATAGGTGGTACATTTGTTATTGATAGTGTATAATTTTTCACAAGAACCTGAAATGCATGGTCACAAAAGTGTTAGTTAAACAACCGTGTTATATCCAAACAAAAATGTATAGATTATATTGAAAAATGACCATTTATGGTCATTTTTCAATATCATCTATACATCTTTGAACTGTGTTATATCCAAAACCGTTTTATAACGAACCATGTTATAAAGAGACTGTAGTGTATTTTATTTATTTTCTAAGAAAATAGGGTCTTTTTAGGAGACAGTATCCATGAAATGTTACCCTATTTTCTGTTTAAAATAACAAAAATATTAACTTTCCATGTGTTTATTTTGTTCAGAGATTGCTAAAGCTTAATAATTATGTCAGAGCTCAAATCTTATGACACTTTGAATATTTTTTTGTCTGTTTTATATATTCACAACATGTACATTGTGACAGGTATATAGCTTTTATTCATCTGCTAATTCTTGATCACTTTGTATCATCTCTTGCTTGTATGTATGTTTCAGGAAAAGACATCAGTTCTTACCAGACTGGAAGGTGTTACCATAGAAACCATTATCACTATGGTGATGAAATTATCAGAAGCTACCTTCAAGCCATTCTTGTTTAAGGTAGGCAAAGTTTATGTACTCAGTCAAAATGAAACATTTTCAGAAAACATATTTATATTGTATTAAACTATGATGTTATTTAAACTGGGCAATAGATAACCCCTTTCTGGCTGAGTTCATTGAATTTGTATTTTTGTGGTACATCAACACAAAGATAGTCATGTCATACCAAAACATTATTTAGAGATTTCAAATGCAAAACATATGTATTGCATAACAAGAAAGTGATGAAAAAAGTGCACATTTTTTGGCTGTAGTCAGTGTTAGTTCATTTACAAAACACCACTAAGTAAGCTAATGCTTTGCATGCTGGGTAAAAATTTCAGCAGACAGCATTTTGAACTATTTTTCTCATTTTTATTCCAGAGAGACAATTTGCAGGAAAGGCCAAAGCCTATTTTCTGGGAAAAATATTGTTAATATGTCATCTGCTGAATTTACCCATACCATGTTAAATAACAAAACATCATTCGGACATGCATATTATTCATTGCCCATATTTCAAATTAAGACACACAAAAATCGAAATATTTTGTTACATCCCAAAGAAAATAGGTGTTGACCTTCATGCCTTCGCTGGCAGGGGCTTATAGAATGATCTGCAATACTTCTCCTGTTTAAGCTGTAAAACTAATGCATATTATATTAAAAGCATAGGTCTAGATAAGAGGGGTATCAGGTAAATATTTTTCTTATTTCTCGACAAAAACATATGTTGTGGGTACTCATTAGAAGCGCCTTGCCAAGGCGCTTCTAATGAGTACCCACAACATATGTTTTCATTAAGAAATAAGAAAAATATAGGTACTTTCTGGTTGAAAAAGTGCCTTATCAAGAGCTATGTAAAAGTTCCTATATTTTCAGTTGTTTGACTGGGCAACAAGTGATGATGATTATAGAGATAGGATCCTTGTGTTCTATAGGCTGGCTGAGAGGTAAGATTGTGTCAGCTCTCCCTAAATGACATTACTTGAGAAACAGATTTTATTGTTCACAAGAATACCATATTTACCCTAAATATTCAGACAGATTATTCTGGCAAGTAGAAGTTACCCGTTTAGGGGTCTTCAATCTTCATTTGGTTAAGTGTAGCACCCATTTTTTTTAAAGGTTTCAAATACTAGGAAGGCAACTCACTGCCTGCAGAAGTTGTCTCCCTTCACAAAATGATGACAAAATCTTCAGGGTATCCACTCACCTAATTTTAGATTTTTTTTTGATTTTTTTTTCTGTTTTGAAATTTCCATGAGATATGTACACATAAGATTTATGTTAATTTTATGCATCAAATATGAAAAAGGCACTTTTCTGTTGCAGAATTATCTCCCTTTATTTAGCACTGTTTTTATTTGCAGTGCTTGCAGAATTCTGTCACTTTCTTTTACCCTCGTCCTGCTGAACCCCGATATACCCTGCCTTTGCAAACAGTGTAGATCCAGATAAGTTGGCATCTGAAGAAGCCAACTGATCTGGATCTGCACTGTTTGCCATTAAGTATGTGAATGTATATCAATAATCTGGACAAAATAATCTGATTGGGAGAAAATTAGAAGTGGGCGTGGCATTTTAATTAATTCAACATGGCAAGGGTTAATACTGTGCTTGTGATATATTGTAGCTTAGCAGAGAAGTTGAGAAGTTTATTCACACTGTTTGCTGGTCATATCATGAACCATGCTGCCAAGATGCTGGATAAAAACAACATCTCAAAGAAAAGTAAGATCCCTTTGAAATGATTTATCATTTAATAGCACTGTCTGGGCAAAATCAGATGGTGATATTTTATGTTTTTGTGTTTTTACCCAGAAAATAGAGCTTAAATTTGTTTTATGAACTGTCTCCATATAAGTGTATATACAGTCAACTCTCGTTATCTCAGATTACAAGGGACTCTCTGAAATGCTTTGAGATATCCATATCTCGACATATCAGATTTGCAGAACTGAGAAAAAAATAAATCCAAAAACCTCGTTTCATAAATGAATATGTAACTTGACTCCTGAAGTTAGTGATATACTGAAAATATCGTGGAAAAGAGGAGAAATTGCTCCTAAGGAGAAATTTCTCCCCTTTTCCACAATATTTTGTTATCCGTTGTTAGAGTTCCATGTTAAAACAGGGACCACATCTTCACTTACGAGATAAGTGGTTATTTGAAATAAGCAAAGCAGAGATAACACGAGTCGACTGTACATATACAAACAGTGAACTTGCCAAGGCTGACTTTACTAGGCCATTACTGTTTACATTATCTTTTGAAGTATTTCCAATAAAATACGGACAGTTAATCAAGGCCCTGATCAGAGTATGTGGATGTGCAGGCTAATCAAAGATTTCACTGGCCACAAGACCCATTCTCTCATGGCTTTAAATAGCTTAAATATGTTCATATTGTTGTCAAGATAACAGTGGAATAGCTTTGAATGTAGAATATTATGAGTTTATGTTTTTGGACAGACATACTAGTCAGAGGACTGTCAGTAACATCTGCTTTTTTAGTGAATGCTGGTTCAGATCTCACACTGAGTGGTTATGTTTGCTGTTTTAACATTTTAGGGAATGGACATAGAAATGTTTGCCTCCCTTATCATCTGTGGTGGTGGTGAGTAGGGGAGGTGGTGGCTTCTAGTCTTAAAGGAAAGGATTTGCTCCTTCTGGGGAAAAAATCTGTGGATGTATACATTCACCTTAGTTTTAGAAAAACATGTTATCATGAGAAAAAGATTCTTCAGCACAGATGTAACAGTAAAGGCTCAGGTCAGCCTACGCATCCATAGAGTCAGATCAGGTTTTTAGCGTTTGTGAAATTCTACTGTACAATCATTCTGTAAGCAGACAGCCTCGGAGCGGATTCAGAGGGGGTTCAGTGACTCAAAATTTCATTTTCATGGAAAATTTTGGATAAATTTGGGACACTTTTCCTTATACTTCTCTTCAACAAGTCTATTTTACTATCTGTGAATGTGTGTAAAATTGGCGGGTCAGTGGCAAATAGTGTAGACCTTGATCAGATGCCGTATTCTACGCCTTCTGTTCAGGGGCTAGACTGTTTGCTCGGGCCTGTCTGTCCGAATATTTACAGTAAGTACATTAATATAATTAAATGAAACCCCTCCCCCCCCAGCAATTCTCCTGGATCCGCCCCTGCAGTCAAGGCACTGATCTGACTGCAGGAATGGGTGGCTCATTCTGAGCTTATACTAGCTACATACTGTATTTAGCCTAAGAGTTAGGACAGACAGGCCTGAGCAAACAATCTAGGGCAGGTATGTAAGAAGTTAAGGGGGTAAATACAGTTCATTTTTCAAGACTGGAGTTCTTATGGTCTGGTTTATCATAGCACCAGATAAGGCTTTTTTTTTTCAACCCAAAAATCCTGATATTTACTTATTTTTTTGTGAAAACATATGTTTTGGGTACTCATTAGAAGTGCCTCAGTGAGAACCGACAACATATGTTTAGAAGAGTATTATCTGGATACTCTGTCTTAATAGCTGGAACTATGGTTTATTTTTTGTATTTTCAGAAAAGTTTTTCAGTACCGACAAAAAGAAGAGAAAGAAGTCCTGTCAGTTATTGGTTTATATATTAGATTGTTTGTACAAGACATTTCTGTATGACACAGAGGGTTTCGTCAATAAAGAGAGATTTGATGTGATAATGCAACCTCTAGTAGATCAGGTAACTTTTAGCGTGTAGTTACAGATAGTTCAAATTAGGTAATCTTTTTCCTTTTGTACCAATATATATCTTGTGGATACTCTTTGGAATTACCTTGCCAAGGAAGTTTACCCACATTATATGTTAGGTGCAAAAATAACAAAAATCATCCTCTAATTTTTTTTCTGTAATATTTTTAATCTGACATTTTTATAGAATGGCTTTTGCATCTTTGAATGGAAAAAGTATAGGGCCCAGTTGTTCAAAGCATCGTTATCTTAACAAGCTCATTAATGGTCAAAATGTTAACTGTTCCAGTAAGTACAATATCTAACTCACAGGTATTTTTGCTGAAAAAATGTGAGTAGCTTTTGCAAATGCAAAAGCTACTCACATTTTTTTCAGCAAAAATATTAGCATATATGCTATATTTAACAATCAAAGTTTTAACCATAAGTTAACTAACAACATTGTTAGGTTTGAACAACTGGGCCTAGATGGTTACTGTTAACTGTATTTGACCTAAATATTGTGCAGCTTAAACACTTACTAGGCTTCTAAAATCTGAAAGTCAATTTTCCTATTGATTGATGTGTCTAAAAATGCTAGATGAGTGGTAAACAGTGTAGACCCTGACCAGATGTTATTTTTTTGCAATGCATTCTGCAACATCTGATCTGGGTCTACACTGTTGCCCAAGGCTGTCTGTCCCAATATCTAAGGTAAGTAAGGTAAATAGCTCCTCATAAGGGGGTTATCCAGGTAAATATCCTAAAATTTGAACATGTCCATTTCACCACCTATTGATGTGTCTAATAATGCTGGATTATTTCAAGACGGTTAAAATAAGAACAAAGAATATGTTGAAATAACCTTTATCAACTCTTCCTGAGTGTTTTAACAAAGTAATAACTATTCACAGTGTTTAACATACACATAAAATAATTTGTGGCGTAAAGGTTGCAGATCAGTGGTTGGAAATTCGAAGAGATGCAATCAATAAGGAGATGCTTTCTCATCTTTTTATCCCACTGGTTTCTACATAGAAACCACCGCAAAGCAACACGGTGTATACACATGATGCTTGCTAAACAACATGGTACATACACATGCTGTTCTATTAAACAGCACACCGCAAAGTATCACGGTACAGACACATGATACCCGCCAAAACAAAACTCCGCAAAGCATTCCGGTATGTACACAGAATGCCCGCTAAATCATATACACCACCGCTGAGTAAATGGTACATACACATCTACCAGCAAACTGTTGGATGAGAAAGCAGCTCCCAAATATATAACAAGATTTCAGTCAGAATCACATCCCTTCGGAATTTTCCGCCACCCCCAATCAGCAACAGCTAGATTGCATACTAGACTGGAATGTTCCTGCCCATGAGTTATCCAAATAATCCACAGATTTAAAAACAGCTTAGTCTTTCTGATATTGCAATTTATACTTAACACTCATGTATCTGATGATACACTGTAGAACATTAAAGCAGCATAACTGTCTTTCACCAAAATATAACACCATTACTTAATCCACCAGGCAGGAGAATGAAAGGACATGGATGACTGTTCTTTCTGAAATTATAAAAGAAACTGGGCGGCAGTATCCTACCACAAAATAATGACAAACATTGACATAATTATTTATTTTAACCATCTGAAATAATACATAGAGCTACTGTTCTTTAGCTGCAATACTAAATGGTTATTAGTGAATTAAGAATAAAAATTGGGAGGGAGGGCGGGAAAACTTTTTCCTTGCTGCAGCAATCAGCTGTCGTCAGAAAGAGGCTGTTGCACTGGGACCCAGCTGTGCAAAACACTTTCAGTATGTCTACATATAAGCCTGGAACCAATCCTTTACAGTGCTCAAAGGACATGTGTACTGAAATGACCTTACAAGTTGGTACAGTAATCAAAGTACTGAAACAACCCAAATTACCAAAAATGCGAACTGGACTTACTATTTTAATGCTGAAATAAATGGAGCCTATTGTAGATCAATATGCTGTATTATTTCAAGACGGTTAAAATAAGAACAAAGAATATGTTGAAATAACCTTTATCAACTCTTCCTGAGTGTTTTAACAAAGTAATAACTATTCACAGTGTTTAACATACACATAAAATAATTTGTGGCGTAAAGGTTGCAGATCAGTGGTTGGAAATTCGAAGAGATGCAATCAATAAGGAGATGCTTTCTCATCTTTTTATCCCACTGGTTTCTACATAGAAACCACCGCAAAGCAACACGGTGTATACACATGATGCTTGCTAAACAACATGGTACATACACATGCTGTTCTATTAAACAGCACACCGCAAAGTATCACGGTACAGACACATGATACCCGCCAAAACAAAACTCCGCAAAGCATTCCGGTATGTACACAGAATGCCCGCTAAATCATATACACCACCGCTGAGTAAATGGTACATACACATCTACCAGCAAACTGTTGGATGAGAAAGCAGCTCCCAAATATATAACAAGATTTCAGTCAGAATCACATCCCTTCGGAATTTTCCGCCACACAAACCAATAATTTGGTTTGCCCCAAAATTCCACCGCAAACAAAACTGGTGTTCACAACTGATCCTGCAGAGCCTCCCGAATGTCTAACATTAAAATATCAGAACCAATATCAGATAGATGTACGCCATCTGGTTTATATAAGCCCGGTGTGTCAGATGTAATTTCTGGATGATCAATAAAGACCCCCCTACCATTGTATTTTATAAAGCGACGAATCACTCTATTAATGAATTTTTGTTTGGATTCCATTTTGTCTGGAACCTGTGTTCCTGACCATACAATACGAGGCAACATAGCAGAAACGAAAATGGCACTGCTAGTGAATGTTTGAACTAGATTACTTAAGTCATCCTTCATATTATGGATCAAGACCACCCCTTTCTGATAAGCTAAGTCATTGGAACCAACATGAACCACTATTGCCTTTGGAGTAGCATTATGGAGAGCAGCATACTGAATCTTTGGTAGAAGCTGTTGCCATTTCATGCCGCCCTGACCCATCCACTTGACTTTCTGAACTTTGGAAGCGCCAACCGTACTTTCAAGCTGCCTGGTTCTGGCTCGGGCTGCTAATCTATTTATGTAGGAGTCCCCTACCAACCATACATCTGGAAATCAAAATTTATGATGCAAATTATCAATAGAGCTAAGGAGCAATGAGCAAGTCCGCTTTATAGTCTTATGTACTTGAGAAATGAATTGGACTGCCATCTGCCCATTTTCTTGATAGTCTCATACGATACGCCTTTGCTGGCTAACCACGAAGCGGCCCCAATACGGAAGGAATGCGTTCTGAAATGTGTTGTTGGTAGATTCAGAGCAGTTATAGCTTTATTTAAAACTGCCCCAAATTGATATCTTGTAAGAGGTTGCCCATTAATATGACAAAAAAGATATACTGATTTGTGAGGTCTAATTTTGAGAAACGCTTCCATGGCCAATAATGGACATTCTGTAGATTCAATAGCTGGAATGTCAATTATATATGGTTTTCCTGTTTGATTGCATTTGGCCTTACGCTGGCGGATTCGTAAAATATTTTGCCCAGCTTTGGTGGTACATAATACATCAGATACTTGCAATGTTTGATCAGGTTGCTGTGACGATGTAAATACCAACTCACTAACACGGAACAAACCAAAAAATGCCAAACGGTATGCTGCTCTAAATAAAAGTGTTTCATACTCAGAAATGCAGATATTCCCCAAAATTTTACAAATAGCAACCAGAGTATTATACATAATTGGCATACGGTTATCAGGATTGGCTCTAAGACGCTTGTAGCCTTCAAGCATTTTTGAAATGGCAAAAGTGGAAGTGTTATCAAAATTATGGTTAATTTTATGTTGAAAGCTAATAGCAGATATGTGCATGGCAGCTGTTGATGGGGCATAACCATTGTGGAAAAGATAAGTAATATAAGCATGAATATGAGTTTCAGGTACTGGCCAGTGCAAAGGGAGAGCATAATTAGATCTAAAAGTTGAAAAGTTTGCCAATGCAGTAGCATATGCATGACGGGTATTAACTGACAAACTTGCAGTCACAAGCTGGTGGGCTCCTGATTGAAGACGCTCCAAAGATGGTCTGGAACAGGCTCTGGCTCTGGTTCGGCTTCTGGGGCCAACTGTCGAAAGCGATTCATCTGCAATCGAGATAAACTGTCCGTCACGGCATTCCGAGAAGTTGATAAATGTTCCGCTTTGAGAACAACATTCAGCTGCAAACATTTTAATGTAATGATTCTGACCAAGACCATGACATACTCTGCCTTTGACATTTGCGAATTCAAGATATGAACAACTGCCTGATTATCACATTTGAATAGAATCTTTTTGTTGCTGAGATGCTGACCCCAGATTTCAAGAGCAACAAAAATGGGGAACAATTCAAGTACTGTAATGTCATCAGTAATACCGCGGTGAAACCATTCAGCAGGCCACAGACCATATGTCCATTTTCCTTGAAAATAAGCTCCAAAGCCTTTACCATAACTTGCTGAACTGTCCGTAAACAAACATAAGTCAGCATTTGACAGCCAAAACCTGTCATGAAAGACAGAGACACCATTAAACGATTTGAAAAATGTCAGCCATGTTTGCAAATCTAACCTCATTGCCTTGGAAATCCGAATATGATGATAAGGCTTTGTAATACCCCTTGTAGCATTTATCAGCCGGCGGCAAAAAGGACGACCAGGAACGATAGCCTGGCACATGAAATTCAGTGAGCCAAGAAGAGACTGCATAACCTCCAGTGTAATACTGGACTTATGTAATATTTCTTCAATAAGACTTTGTAGTTTCATAATTTTGTCCTTTGGAATTCGTACCTCCATAAGAATTGAATCAAGTTCAAATCCCAAGAAAATGATGATTGTTTGAGGCCCTTCTGTCTTTTCATCTGCAACAGGCACGCCCATTTTTCCACAAGTCTTGAAAAAGGAAGTCATAATTTCTTGACAGTCAGTTGTGCCAGCTTCACCCCCAAACAAAAAATCATCCAAGTAATGTTCAAGTTCACCCACTGTGCATGATTCTCTTACAGCATAATGTAAGAAATGGGCAAATTTCTCCCATAATGCACATGAATATGAAAGTCCAAAAGGTAAGCAACGGTCAAAGAAGTATTGACCATCAAACATAAAACCTAACAGGGGAAAATCATCTGGGGAGATAATCATTAGGCGAAATGCATTTTTTATATCAGCCTTGCCTAGCAGAGCACCCATTTTTAAACCCATTTTTCAACTCTTCCGCTGTTTGTCTGTCTGGATATTCTTGCAATTCCTTCTCAAAGGCAGATAAATCTACAGGAGTGGAGCCGAGCTCAAATTTATTTCCGTTTGAATGGACCACGAAAGGAGGACCTTTGAGTGTGATCTATTTCAGTGTTCTTATTTGCAGTGAATGC
Organism: Anodontia alba; assembly: GCA_964016985.1. Classification (NCBI taxonomy): domain Eukaryota; kingdom Metazoa; phylum Mollusca; class Bivalvia; order Lucinida; family Lucinidae; genus Anodontia; species Anodontia alba. The sequence goes on along the minus strand of OZ024825.1, from coordinate 102,053,838 downwards.
ATTCTGTTGTAAATTTTGACTGTGTCTGGGACATTGGTTTTCAGAATGGTCCCCCTTACATGCCAAACAAACATGAGAAAATCTACAATTTTTGAAATAGCATTTGCCTTTGTTATAATCAAAACATACGCCAAGTGCAAGACGAGACTGATTTGAGTGGCCAGCAAAGCTAGGCTTAGATTGAAAGGTAGTTGTTTCTAGCTTGTTTGTGTTTGTCATTAATTTAAGCCACAAATCTGAATAAATTTTATTCCACGGCTCCTGTTTTAAAGCTTGCCTTGTCCTAAATTCAGCATCATATTCTCGCCATGCTAAATTTTGACACCTGCTTTCAGCCTCTCTGATGGTGCTCAGGTACTGAATTAATTCAAAAACTTTATCCTGATACTTTTTCAAATATATAGTCATGAATATTAAAAAAGCATCTGTCCACTCCCTGATATTGGTTATTTCTTTTAATACTTTAGGGCGTGTTTGAATTTGGCCATGTTCATTTATAAATAAATTACCAGATTCCTCCCCACGCCTTTTTTGATTTTTCTTTAACAGAGAAGCCAAATTTATATATTCATTTTTCCATATCTTAATACAAATATCTTGCGGAACATGCATCGCAATATCATCATCAGCACAACGTACATCCGGCATCTGAAAGTCAGACTGAGTGTTTTGTGCAATTGTTTGTGCTAGAGGGGTCCCCTGAACCCCCAAAGCACTAGTCCAAGTATTTAACATACTGGACCCTGTAGCATTAATCTCAGGTGAGTATGACACTTGGTTACCTGACTGTTGAACCCCGCCATCACCACATAACCTTACAATTTCTGGTGTTCCTGTTGCCCCCGGTTGAGGGCGTGGCTCATTTGCTGCTGTTTGTTGCTGATTTTGTTTTGCTTGGCCCCTAGCCTGACCCTTCCTAGCCCTCTTTCTAGGTGGCATGATTATGGAGGCACCAAGATAATCTCAAAATTGGGCTTGAAATGTTCAAAAAGTTGAAAAATTTGCCAAAAAACTGGACTGAAAACTTTTTCCTTGCTGCAGCAATCAGCTGTCGTCAGAAAGAGGCTGTTGCACTGGGACCCAGCTGTGCAAAACACTTTCAGTATGTCTACATATAAGCCTGGAACCAGTCCTTTACAGTGCTCAAAGGACATGTGTACTGAAATGACCTTACAAGTTGGTACAGTAATCAAAGTACTGAAACAACCCAAATTACCAAAAATGCGAACTGGACTTACTATTTTAATGCTGAAATAAATGGAGCCTATTGTAGATCAATATGCTGTATTATTGGAAAACTGTGTAAACACTGATTGGACACCACTGAATACAGCAACCAGTCTGGGTCTACACTGTTTTCTCTGAGCTGCCTGTCCAAATACTGAGGGTAATACAGTAGAATATATCAGGCTGATCTGGTCTTTGCTCTTTATATATATTTACGGTAGATTTCCCTTTAGTTCGAACAGGTAAAAAATAAATATTGATCAGGGTGTTCGAATTATACGAAAATCAGTTTCAGAAAAAAAAACACTGTTCGAACTATTTTAAATTGCGGAAAATCTCCGATAAAAAACTCTAAACGAGACATAATAAAAATCAATAATTAACCATCAGTCCCTGGTCAATGTGTCTGACGATTTAAGCTACTTTCCCACTGTTGATTGACCTAGAACGTAACTCGCGGTATTTACCGATAATTGCTCATGGTGGTGCGAATTCCCTATCAATAACAATGGACCATGTTCAGTTACAAATACATTCTATGTCACTTTCTTCTTATCCACGGAAAACAGTAGCCTGGTCATAATCATAAACAACTGACGTCACTCTCAACTCTTCAATTATAGAGTAACACTGTCATTTTGATGCGGATAATTTTCTTTACTTGTAATCAGTCATCCGTATACTACGCTTTGGCTTTGGTGCGGACGTGACGCGACAGCTGTCTAACGGCAATCATCAAAAACCGTCCATGAAAACACCAAACTAATCGCTTGCATAACGGAAAGCGGTAATTAAAAAAGGTACCTTACCAACTACAAAAAAAAAAAAAAAAAAATATGATAGGACAGCAGCTTATTCTATGATAGGACATCCGCTTATTCGATCAGGACCTACAGTTTGCTTGACAATGTTAACAGGACCTAGAAACATTTTTATGCGCAGGCTGATCTAAGTCATCGTTTCTGGCCCAAGAAGTAACCATTTTGCGGTTCACGAGTCTACCGGTTAATTCCATAGTGTTCCCACTAGTAAACAGCGCACCTTATTGCAAATGCGAAAATTGCTGATCCAAGGCAAGTCTGCGCGGTCCGATAAGGGTCTAGTTTATTTATAGTGCATACTTACAAGGACAGATATTCTTTAACGCAAGATGTTGGCAGTTTTATTATTTTGAATAGCCTGCGCAGCTGATCGGGTCGCAAGTAATTCTTGTAAGGTCCCTTTTTCTTTTGTAGAACACCAGATGTTTGCTCACGGGTCATCTCTTTGTGAAACATACTTGTTAACTTTTACCGATTCAGCAGACAATGAACTGATAACATTTTTCTTATTTTTTAGGAGACTATTTGTAAGAACAGTCGCCTGCTATTTTCTAGGGAAAAAAAAATAGAAAAGTGTCATCAGTTTGTCGCTTGCTAAATTTGCCCATAGCATGGTAAGAGCTAACACTATATTTAACACGCTTAAAATAGCACCAGCTGGAGAAACCGATTAACCCTTAAAAGCGTCATTCACAACTGCAGCAAAAAAAACCTTTTTTAATCCATTTTTATTTATTTTATTTTATTTTATTTTCACAGAATAAAGTCTTGACATTTCAGCAGGTGCTTCACATGAAATTTCAGTTTATTTTTCTCTAAAAAGTAAATAATAATAAACAAAAAAAATCAAAATGTCTGCTACAAATTTGCTTGGCGCTTTATGGGTTAAAATACAATCTAGCGCTGCCTTCTGTACAGTTTAAATTAATCCTAATAGCGCCATTCACAACTGCAGCAAAAAAAACAAACTACAACTTTACTTGTATTTATTTATATTTTTTATTATTTTTTTTTTTCAGAGAAAATAAGTCGACATTTCATGTGAATCATCTGCAGCAGATGATATTTTGATTTTTTTCTATTTTTCAGATAAAACAAGTCTTGACATTTCATGTGAATTGTCTGCCCAGCATATGCTTCACATGAAGTGTCAAGACTTATTTTCTCTGAAAAATGAATATTAAAGAATAAAAAATTCAAAATGTTATCTGCTACAAATTTTGCTTGGCGCTTTAAATGTTATTATCCATTCTACCGTATGCCTTCTGTACAGTTTAAACTAACCCTTAGAGGGCCAATCACAACTGCAGCAGAAAAAAAATTCCATTTATTTATTTTACTTTATTTATTTATTTTTTTTTTTTCAGAGTATAAAGTCTTGACATTTCATGTGAATCATCTGCCAACAAAATTCCATCACTTATTTCCCTTATTTCACTTTTTTTTTTTTAAAAATAAATAAAATCAAAATGTTGTCTGCTAAAACTTTTTGCTTAGCGCTTCAAGGGTTAGTTTAACCTGGCTGTCAATCAGCTAATAACGGTAAAGGCCCTCGTGTCATGTATGAATGAAACCTGAGCCGCAGAGCGCTTTGATGTTATCATAGGTTGTGAACACATTTAACCCTTAAAGTGCCTGGCAAAATTTGTGGTAGACGGCAATCTTAATTTTTTTTTTCTGTTTTCAGAGAAAACAAGTCTTGCCATTTCTTGTGAATTGTCTTCTTGGTAGACGATTCACATGAAATGTCAGGACTTAATTTCTCTGACAAAAAAGAAAAAGTAAAAAATGTTGTCTGCTGCAGTTGTGACAGGCAGTTTAAGGGTTAACTGAGATACAGATAAGTTGCTGAATTAGAAATGCAAGAGCATATAGTTTAACCCTTAATGCGCCAATCACAACTGCAGCAGAAAACAGTTTTACTTTTATTTTTCAGAGAACTAAGTCTTGAGATTTCTTGTGAATCATCAGTCAAGCAGATGCTTCACATGAAATGTCAAAACTTTTTTCTCTGATAAATGAATAATAATAGCTAAATAATTCAAACTTTTGGCAGCTACAAATTTTGCTTGGCGCTTTAAGGGTTAATATGCCTTCCAGCGTCAGCGATAATTATAAAGTGCTAATACACCGATGCTAAAACACTGATTACCGGCTTTTCAATGCATTTTGGTCTCCCGTTCTTCTCTGGGGGTCTTTCCATTTCAACAAACAGAAATTTATTTACTCTGAAAAGAATTGGGCTTCTTGGGTATAACAGAAGAACTAACTAGCTTTCTTTGTTAAATAAAGTTTATTTTTGTGTAACAATTCGTGCGTATTTTTTTTTCATCGGATTGCACACGGAAATTCGAGGTACGTAATGTTCATCAACGAACTATACATGTGCAGTTTGTGAATCATGTTTCATATGTTCGAACTATTTAAAAATCAGTTTGAAAAAATACGTGACTGTTCGAACTAGAAGAGCAATTTTCGGAAGGTGATTTCAAACAGTAAGGGGTGTTCGAATTATTCGAGTGTTCGAACTAATAGGAAATCTACCGTATGTCCCCCCACCTCTGGAGAGGAGGATATAATGTTTTTGGTGCGGATCCCGTTGGCGTTGGTCACACTTTTTTGTCTGCACAATACTGTGTGAACCAGTGGTTGAATTCTTACCAAATTTTCATGGACATATAATTGGAACACATTAAAGAACTAATTACATTTTGGTGACCTTGACCCAATTTTCAAGGTCACAGCCATAGAAAAACTGAAAATTCTGTGGCACTTTATTGTCCGCGCCATGTCTTGTGAACCAGTGGTCAGTTCTTACCAAATTTTCATGGATGTATAAATGATTGGGACATAACAAAGAACTGATTAGACTTTGTTGACCTTGGCCTAATTTTCAAGGTCACAGCAGTAGAAAAACTGAAAATTCTGTGAAACTTTGTCTGAGCAATATCTTTTGAATCAGTGGCCTGATCCTTACTAAATTTATGTGGCTATATCAGTGGAACATGACAAATAACTGATTACATTTTAGTGACCTTGACCTAATTTTCAAGGTCACAGCGGTAGTGGGGGGACATCTGTTTTTTCTGAAAATACTGTTCTTGTTTAAGATATTTTTATGCTAGAGATGCTTTTAATTCTAGAATTAGCCAGTGTACTTTTGCATAAAGAATGATTATTAGATATTATCATACAAAGAATATGTTCTTCATTTAGATTGAAAATGTTCAAGGCTCAGAGGAGATGTATAGAGAAAGAGTCAACCAGCACCTTGTAAGATGTATTGTTCAGCTGACAGTTGCCTCCCAGGATGATTCATTATGGCGCTCTATCAACTACCAGATTTGTCTCAAAACACGCAGTAGTGAACCTCAGGTAGGTATTTTAGTGGATATGGAAGGGATAGTATTTACCCACTCAGAAGAAAAAAAATTGCCTAATTAGTTAAGGGGACTGGATACACTTCATGGATTTTCTACCAGTATTTATAAGGGAGACAATTTTTGCAACTTTCTGTTTGCTTTCCAGTACACCAAGGCCCTTTTGTTAAGGGGTCTACTCTTAAAGGAAAGAATTTGCTTCTCATGCTTTCATTTTAGAGTGGACCTCTTTTCAGAAGGGAAGAAAAAATTAGTTTGACAGAGCTGTGTCCCCTGAAAGTGTATCCATTCTTCATAATTTTTTTAGCAGAATGTACAGGCAAACTTCAATGGCTCAAACATCTTCGGGGCCATAGAAAATTGTTTGAGACATGGGTAGTTCGAGCCACTGAGGGTTAATCATAGTGCCAGGTCAGAAAACAAATAGCGGCAACTTAGGATTTTGTTTTTGATTTTCTGCACAATAATTGTATGTTGTGTGTACTCATTAGAATCACCTCATCGAGGCAATTCTAATGAGTACACTCAACATACAATTTCATGATACAATAAGAAAATTTCCCTAAGTATTTGTTTTCTTGAGTGTGCAGAAGACTTTCGAAGGGACTCAAAAATGAGTTCGAATTAACCATGGTAAACAAGCCATCGGTGTTCGAGCAATTGAGGTTCGACTGTATTCTGGATACCTGAACTGCCTAGGTGAGGTGATTCTGATAGGTACCCACAACATGTTTCTGAGCTTGATACTTTTTTTCATTGGAAAAATATTTACTTACTGGAGATAGATGTCAGACAAAGCATTTTTGCTTCTAAAGACACCAACTGTCTTGTGGTGGGGGAAAGCCAGTTGGCTGAGAAATACACTGTGAAACCTCCTAGATCCAGAGGATATCACTCGAACTATTGGTACATATTGGCAGGTTATTTATTCTGTTTTTCAACACAATATCTTGCTAGGGTGATTCAAACCTGCTGGGTAAAGGTATGTGACTAGTTATATGTCTCTCCTGACTGAGCTATCCAGGCGTCCGATTTTTGGTCATATTTCTATATAATCTATACAATTTCTGTTTGGCTACAACATGGTTGTTCAGTTCATACTACCCTTGCTTTGGATCCAGCAAAAATGTTATAAAGAAGTTATAGTGTATGAGTTTGTTTACTATTCCTAGGTGAAAGAGGCAGCCCTACAAGTACTTGATGAGTTACACAAGAGACTAGGAGAAGACTACATGCCAATGCTACCTGATACTGTACCGTTCCTCGCCGAGTTAATGGAAGGTAGTTCTGATATTTCTGTAATATTTATCCTATAAGTGTTATTAGCAAAAATCTAGCAAATAACATTTTTTTTATTGTTATTTTTTTTGCCCCCGCCATTTTTAATGGGGGGCATATAGTATCACCACTGTCCATACATACATCCGTCTGTCCCATACATAACACAATGGTTTCCATGTGATATCTTTTGAAAAGATTGGTGTATTGGATTGAAATTTTATACACAGGTATATAATCATAAAATGTAGGTCAGGTTTGATTTAGGGTAAAATCCACCAATTATTTTGGGAGTTATGGCCCTTTTTCAACTTCAAAAACTTTTCAACTTTGAAAAATGGTTTCCGTTCGATATCTTTTGAAAAGATTAGTGTATTGGATTCAATTTTATACACAGGTATATAATCATAAAATGTACATCAAGTTCAATTTAGGGTAAAATCCACCAATTATTTTGGGAGTTATGGCCTTTTTTCAACTTCAAAAAATGGCTTCCGTTCCATAACTTTTGAAAGGATTAGTATATTGGATTCATATTTTATACACAAGCATATAATTATAAAATATAGGTCAAGTTCGATTTAGGGTAAAATCCACCAAATATCTATGGAGTTACAGCCCTTTTTCTTGTTGAAAAATAGTTGGAAAATGGTTTCCGTTCGATATCTTTTGAAAAGATTAGTGTATTGGATTCAAATTTTATACACAGGTATATAATCATAAAATGTAGGTCAAGTTCAATTTAGGGTCAAATCCACCAATTATTTTGAGAGTTATAAAAATAAAGGCTGCAATTTTGCAAAGGAAGAAAAGAAAATGTTTGCACACAGAAGTGGCCTTCCTATTGTTTGAAACCTTCTAAATATGGGGACTGCTTGGGAAATTTGTTTAAAAGTAGCCCTACAAAAGTAATCACTATTGTGAAGGGAGACAAATGTTTCCATGTCAGTTTATTTCCCCTTAAACATTTGTTACCTTTGACTATTCAGAAAGCTCATATAAACATATTAAAGGTGTCTCTTGGTATTTTATCATCATATAAGATGGAACAGACTGTAATACATAGAGGAAATGTTATACTGGGCTGAATGACAGCTTTTCTGCATGCTAGTGCTGGGAATTGAACCCCGCTGATGGGAATTGAACCCCGCTGACGGGTGACAAACCAGTGCACTATCTACTGAATTATGCAGGACACTCTACACTGTACTTGCCTATATGGTCACGCACTGTTGGATAAATTTAAGGGGAATGAATACCCTTTTAAGGGAGGTAACTCTTTCAAAAATGTTTGGCTCCCTTCTGAAAAGGATCTACTCTAAAAGGAAAGAATTGTGAACAAACTCTTCCCTTTTAGGATAGAACCCTTTTCAGAAGGGGCTGGCCCTGGTGGCTCAGTCGGATGCGCATCTGACTAGTGATCATGAATTCATGGGTTTGATACCCGCCGGGTCAGGCAGCATCCTTTCGTAGAGATTGATCGTGAAATATTTTCTACGGTCATTCTCCGATCTGCTGGATCAAGAAGGGAAGTTGCACAAATACAGTCGACTCTCGTTATCTCGAACTCCAAGGGACTCTATGAAATACTTCGAGATATCCGTACCTCGACATATACGATTTGCAGAATTGAGGAAAAAATTATTCCAACAACCACATTTAACAAATATATATGTAATTGGACTCTTGAAGTTAGAGACATATTAAAAATATTGTGGAAAAGAGGAGAAATTGCTCCTTAGGAGCAATTTCTCCTCTTTTCCACAATATTTTTTGCCTGTTATTAGGTGTCCATGTTTCGGCAGGGACCAGATTTTCACTTCGAGATAAGCGATTATTCGAGATAAGCGAGTTCGAGATAACGAGAGTCGACTGTATACACAAATACTGGTTGACTGCTTAGAGGACTTAGCCTGCCCAGGAAATGTGTGGCTAGGTAAACTGACCGGCTTGACATGACCTTAATGGGTTGAATGGGCCCTAAAACCTCAACTCAATCAATTTTCAGAAGGGACTTGTGCAGGAATATAAATGAGGAGTAGGAATAATTGTCTCCTTTTTTCTGGTGAAAGAATGTGCAAAATACTGGTTAACCACTAAGAGGACTAAGCCTGCCCAGTAAACGTGTGGTTAAGTAAACTGACCGCGCTCGACATGACCCCATTGGGTTGACTGGACCCTAAAACCTCAACACAAAATTGTCTCCTTTGTGAAAATGATGGAAAATCCACCAAGTGTATCCATACCCATTGCAAAATAACGTGCCACAGTTAATGTTTCAATGATAAAAATTATGACAGTTCTTTTCACACAATGCTTGCTGTCTGTAAGACACCAAGAAACCTTCCTCAGCATTAGTTGTTTTCCAAAATGTCTTTTTTTTTCTGTTTGATTTCCCCCTTTGGAAATGGGGGAGGAGGTAAACTGGCAGTGAGTTGGGGTATAATCAGCTCTTCCAAGAGGTTAACAATACGTACAAAGTTTTGTAAATAAAATTTATAATTTCAAGTTCTATCTTTTAGCAGTGTCTGAATTTAAAATAACAGAACTAATTTAAAAAAAAAGTTACCTGAACTCTTGAAGCTTGTAACTGGTTTTTTGTCTTAGAAAGAGGTTTAAGAAATGTTCAAAAAAAGCCTGTCTTTTTACTAAAAACTCTTTTTAACTTCTTTTTGTTTCAGATGAGTCGGAGGACGTGGAGAAGAAATGTCAATCTGCGATACGTGAAATGGAGAAAACTCTTGGTGAACCCCTACAGAAATACTTCTAATGGTGTATAATTAACCCAGATATCAACTGACAAGACATTCTTATATTTTCAGGAGGCACTGGACTGCTATCATTTTTTTTTTTTAACAAAATAAAATTGGGCAAGCAGAGAAAGCTGTTTCTTATGTAACCTGAGCTGGGTCATGTGAAACAGTGTCTTTGGTGCAGCTGCTGACAACCTGAGGCCAGATCAGCCTCATCTTTACCGTCCGCTCACATAATAATTGTAGTCAAACCTCAATGGCTCAAACATCTTTGGGACTATGGAAATTTGTTCTAGATATGGGTAGTTTGAGCCACTGAGGGTTAATGATAGCGCCAGGTTAGGAGACAAATGGGAATAATATATGGATGTCTTTTCCATAGTCTATAAAATAATGATATGTTGAATGTACTTATTAGAATCACCTTGATGAGGCAAAGATAACGAGTACACACAACATAGATTTTCTTGATAATATAGGAAAAATGTCTAAAATATCCTTAAATATTTATTTTCTTGAGCTTTTGAAAGAATTTCCTAGGGACTCGAAGATTAGTTCGAATTAGCCACAGTAAACAAATGATCGGTGTTCGAATCATTGAGATTGTATTGTATATTGCAGAACATATTAACCCATTGTAGATTGAATAGACTCTCCCATACTGTATATTGGAAGAGTCCAATTTCAATTATAGGTATGTCCGGCTATGAGATTTACATATTCCTAGAGAAAAATGGCTATACTATTTTGCAAAAAGTGGAGACCCTGATCAGATGCCGCGTTCTGGGGCGTCTGATCTGGGTCTGCAGTGTTTGCCAATCACCCTTTTACGGGTCTCCCGACTACAATGGATAAAACAGCAATGACCCTGATGAGACTGCATTAATACAAATATTAAGGGAATTGATACACTTTCAGGGGTAGCAACTGTCAAACTTGTTTTGTCTCCCTTTTGAAAGGGCTCTACTCTATAAGGAAAGAATTTGCTCCCTATGGGAGCAAATTCTTTCCTGGTAGAGTAGACCTATTTTAGAAGATGCTTAGTATGCAGAAGATCAAACAAGAAGTCACAAAATGCCGGAGATATATATGCTGTTCTGGGTGTTTGCTGTATCCACAAAAGACATCTTTTCACACGGCATGGCTTGTGCAAATGATGAAGACTTAAGACGGAGACCTCTTCATTCTGACAGAGTCTTGTAGTTTGCCAAAACAGATTATGGAGCAACATGAGAAAAGAACCCATTTAGTATATGCAAAAAAGTCTACGAACAGCTTGCACACTAACAGTCTGATCACGGCCTTCCTTGTAGACTTACAGTTTAGTTGGATGTAGAATTCAGCAAAATTGTTAAGGAGATGTATTTGATGATAATTCTGGGATAATTTTACTTATTTCTCCGTAAAAACATATATTGTGGATACCCACAACATAGGTTTTTATGGAGAACTGGAGAAAATTATCCCATAATTATCACCAAATTCTCCTTCTTAACAATTCCTCAGAAATATATTGATGGTAACTAGAGAAGGGGCTTATGAGACTGGTTGGAACATGCTGACTGACGTTATGCAAGCTGTATAGGTAATATCTGCCTCTTATCAAGAGCTATGATAAATGAAATAGACTTTCCTGTTTTAGCTTGATTATTGAAAATGACTGTAATATACAAAACAGGCAAGCTTTTATCATGCCATTGACCATTGCAGCGTCGGTGGCTCAGTTGGATGCGCCGTCCGACTGGAGACCAGGAGGTCGCGGGTTCAAACCCTGCCGAGGTCGGCAACATTCTATCGTGGAGATTGATCATGAAATATTTTCTACGGTCATTCTCTCCCTTCCGCTGATTCAAGAAGGGCAGTTGTCAGTTTCTGGCGAAAGAAAGTGCACAATACTGGTTAACCGCTTAGAGGACTAAGCCTGCCCAGTAAACGTGTGGTTAGGTAAACTGACCGCGCTCGACATGACCCCATTGGGTTGACTGGGCCGTAAAACCTCAACACAAACACAAAGACCATTGCAGCAGATCTCAAATATAGATGCTTTTATCTTAGTTGAGGTTTACTATCACTCAACAATCTTTCTGGCATGTCATGATGTCAGCAAATAGCAGACAGAACTGATTTCCCTTTTTAGTACTGCCTTACAACAGTATCATGCCCCAGACACACTGGACTGATACTACATGACAACTGTGCAACCAGGGCCTGGTTGTTCAAAGCGTTGTTAGCTTAACAATCTCGTTAAGGGTCATTTCGTTAACTGTTTTAGCGGATTCAATATACAATATTCTGATATTTTTTGCTGAAAAAATGTGAGTAGCTACTCACATTTTTTCAGCAAAAAATTTCAGCATATTTGCGTATCACTCGATGTAAATTTTAACGAATCGTTAACTAACGACATCGTTAGCTTTGAACAACTTGGCCCAGAATAAAAGCTTAATCCTAGCATCAAGTGGCAAGCAAAATAACAGAAAGTGCCAGTTTTAGACAAATTAGGTATGGCCCTGCTGGGAATTGAACCCACAACCTCTTGATTGTTCATGTGATTTAGGGGTGATGAAAGTTGATACCAACTATATACATAGCTCCGGCTAAGGCACTTTCTACAAACCAAAGTATAGATGTTTTATTTCTCTATGAAAACATGGTACTCATTAGAAGTGTGTGACCGAGGCCCATAAAATGTTTTCACGGAGAAAAAAAAAACAACAAAAAAAAACAAAAAACGATACCCCCTCTACCTGGAGCTATGCTGTAAGAAAGAATAAATAATACTACCTGATGAATTCTTTATTACATCTTTTTAAAGCTTCAAAATAACATTGCAGCCTAAATGCAGAATCTAAATGCAATAGCAATTACTCTTAGACAAAAGTTTATATAGTCCTATAACCAATAGAGGACTTGTTAACCTTCCTCTTGCTAAACACATCATGCCCTGTCTTAGCAAACAGTGTAGATCCAGATCAGTTGGCTTCTTCAGAAGCCAACTGATCTGGATCTGCACTGTTTGTCATTAAATATGTGAATTCTATCAAAAACCCAGATCAAGTAATCTGATTGGTTGGAAATTATAAGTGGGCATGGCATCTTAATTTATTCAACATGACAAGGGTTAAGGAGGAGTATTTGATGATAAAACCCCCAGCAACCTGTGTTTGTGGAGGGTTATACTGATTTTACATTGTCCTTCAGTCCGTTCATTATGTTTTGGTCCTAGCAGGGTTCTGAGATCTTTTCTTCGGTTCCTCATAAAAACGTATGTCGTTGGTACTCATTAGAAGTGCCTCGGCAAGAAGATTTTAATGAATACCCACAACATACATTTTTATGGAGAATTAAGAAAAGTATCAGTAGCGTAATAATCCTAAGTATTGGAACCGATAGGCCTTTGCAAACAGTGTAGACCCAGATCAGAGGCCACAGTACCTGGTATCTGATTATGGTCTACATTGTTTGCCATACATAAGGCAATATTTCAGACACATCAAGAGATAGTAGAATGGACTATTTCAAAGTTTAGCCGGCCTCGGTGGCTCAGTTGGATGCGCCGTCCGACTGGAGACCAGGAGGTGGCGGGTTCAACCCCGCGGAGGTCGGCAACATTCTTTCGTGGAGATTGATCATGAAATATTTTCTACGGTCATTCTCTCCCTTCCGCTGATTCAAGAAGGGCAGTTGTCAGTTTCTGGCGAAAGAATGTGCACAATACTGGTTAACTGCTTAGAGGACTAAGCCTGCCCAGTAAATGTGTGGTTAGGTAAACTGACCACGCTCGACATGACCACATTGGGTTGACTGGGCCGTAAAACCTCAACACAAACAAATTTCAAAGTTTAGGAGCTGGCCTCAGTGGCTCAGTTGGATGTGCTGTAAGTCGCGGGCTTCAACCCCCGCCGAGGTCAGCAACATTCTTTCGTGGAGACTGATCATGAAATATTTTCTATGGTCATTCTCTCCCTTCCGCCGATTCAAGAAGGGCAGTTGTCAGTTTCTGGCGAGAGAATGTGCACAATACTGGTTAACTGCTTAGAGGACTAAGCCTGCCCAGTAAACGTGCAGTTAGGTAAACTGACCGTGCTCGATATGACCCCATTGGGTTGACTGGGCTGTAAACGCTCAAACAAAGTTTAGGACAAGTATGGTAAGTAGATAAGATGTCCCAATAATTCGGGTAAATATCATACTTTTCGGATGAAATGAAGCACCAGATCTGGACCTATGTAAAGTATTTAAACATAAATCTTCCGGTTTTAAAGACCATCAAGGGAACTTCATATCATTAACAAGTGTCTAATACCTGCATACTCTGTGCGAATATTTGTCTGTCAGTCATAACCAAAACTGGACAAAAAAATATTCAGGTCCTATCATAAGAACTACAGTTTAACTTTGAGAACTGGAACAGGCAGGGGACCATAGGAATTCGTTCTAGTTAAGGTTGTTCCAGTTACTGAGGGTCTAATTCTGTAGAAAATGATCAGTGGGGACTCAAATATTAGTTCTAGTCATCCAGGGTATTCAAGTTATCAGAGTTCCAGTTACCAAAGTTCTACTGTAAATTTGTATTTCTGACCATAAAGTACATCTTCCACATAAGTAGTACCTGCTAGGATGATTTTATATCTATACAGAAGAGACCATTTCCAGACTGGTCCCCTTAATGCATTCAAGATGAAAATGGAAATCATTTAGAGAACCACTGGTAAAATGCAAGTCTTCCCATTCAAAAATCATGCTAAAAGGACATTTAAAAAATAACAGTTAAATCATATAGGCATAAAAATTGCAGTTCAAACTAACAAATATAAAAGTTAAACATTTCTGTATACCTAACAACAAAACAAAACTTGTCAACTATAAGAGTGTCCCACAAAATGAGATTCTAACACTCAGCTGTACTTAAGCACATGTCAAACATTTCATATATGATAAATGTCCTAAACTTTCGAACACCAAAGTGTAATAACATAAGCAAACAGTGCAGACCCAGATCAGACTGCTCCTGAAGGAGCAGTCTGATCAGGGTCTACACTGCAATTCCACTAAAACAGACAATTTTAAGAAACAGCTGCATAAAAAGCACATTTTGACCAAAATAGTATGGAATAAAGTGTTCAAAATTTTAGCATGCTTACCATATATACTGTGTAAATTTACTCAACAGATATTACACAACTGACTCTCATTATCTCAAAACACTGAAGCATCTGAAGTGGCCAAGTGGTTAGCTCTCTCGACTACAGATCACGAGGTCCCAGATTCGAACCCTGCTTGAGGCAGAAATCTACTCATAACTGCGGTGCTTCATTGTACAGAGCCGCTCATTATTACACTTCCATCATCTTGATATGACTTGAATAATGTTAAAAGGGACATAAAATACCAAATCATCATCATCATCTCAAACTCTGATATTAAACTCAAACTAGTGCTTAAGTAAAAGTAAAGAAAATACTGGTTTAGTTTGCTGTGTTCCTTACATTACACTTGCAAACTACTGCTATCTCAAACCAAACATTCTGGGCCCAGTTGTTCAAAGCGTCGTTAGCTTAACGAGCTCGTTAAGGGTCATTTCGTTAACTGTTTTAGCGAATTCAATATACAATATTCTGATATTTTTTGCTGAAAAAATGTGAGTAGCTTTTGCAATGCAAAAGCTACTCACATTTTTTCAGCAAAAAATTTCAGCTTATTGGCATATCACTCGATGTAAATTTTAACGAATCGTTAACTAACGACATCATTAGCTTTGAACAACTGGGCCCTGGTCCTTTGGAGTTTGAGATAACGAGGGTTGGCTGTATATTTAAGTAAATTAACCTGAATAATGAGTGGACAGGAATGGTGTCACAATAACTGATACACCAATCCAGGGTATACATGGCAAAAAAAAAAAAAAAAAAATGGGTATATTTCATATCACTACCCTTATTATCTAGGCAACTATTTCAAATAAAATAAGTATTTAAATAGCAAATTCTGGCAGTTATGTTAATGTAAAAAAATGTGCATTTTGTGTAAAACATTGTATTAAACCTTGAGTAACTACTGGGTCATACCCTGCGAAAATTGCCTGTAATATATTATGTGTTATGTATCATTCACATTCATATGGCACATCGGGCCCAGCTGTTCAAAGCATTGTTAGCTTAATGAGCTTGTTAATGACCAACTCATTAACTGTTGTAGCTATAGTATTTTCAGATACATTGATATTTTTGCTGCAAAAAAAATACATTGAAAAAGCTACTCAATTTTTTTTCAGCAAAAAATATCAACGTATTTGCCATATTTCAAGATCGCAATTTTCTCTTGTTAGCTAACAATTTCTTTTGAACAGCTGGGCCAAGGACATTTACATTCAAAAAGTGATCACTTGAAACTAAACTAGACACCAAAAACGCTGGTACTTATAGATGACTAGACTGCTAAAACAGATCTTCAGTTTTACCAAAAGAAAATACTGTTATGGAGACATCTGATAACCTTCAGCCTGCTGAATTTAAAGCTCAGCGTGCTGGTGAAAATTATTGCAAATGATAATTTCATTTTTTCCCCAGAAAACCAGGCTTGAGAGCTCATGCAGTTTGGAGACAATAAGCACAAAATGTCAAACCCTATTTCCATTTTTTTATTTATTTATTTATCTATTTATTTTTTTGTTTTTTGCTGAATGTGCTCAGTGAGTACTAAAGGCTAAATGGCAACAGACAATATTTTATTTATTTATTTATTTATTATTTTATTATTTTCACTTTTCCAAGAAAATAGAGCTTGATATTTCGAGCAAACTGTGCATTTGTTTTAAATGTTAAGCCCTGTTTGCTAGAAAAATCTCTGTTATTATGTTATTATTGTCTGTTTTGGTTTCCCAGGGAATGCTATAGGTTATTAACTGGTCATGGCAGCTCATGTTCATTCCTGCAACTTGTTATTTTGGAGAAAAAAAAGAAAAAAATATATATTGAGGGTTGAGCGCAAGACTGTAGTAACTCAAACATATTTTTGAAACCCTTGTTTAGGGGCAACTTTGACTCCTTGTAAACAATGCGAATTTAGGTGCTATTGCTTATATGAGCAATGGCACCTAAATTTCCATTGTTTACAGAAAGAAATGTTGTAATCTTCATAACGCCTTCATGGTGGTGAGATTAAGTTCTGGGAAAAAATAACCATCTGACTTGATACAGTCTTGTGATCAACCCTCGATTTATTCTTATTTCTCCTTGCAAAACGAATACACAGATGTTTTGGGGATCTCTACATAATACAACTTTTTACAATAACAGATGGTGAAGGCATTGATTTTTACTGCCTCATTGAGATAACTAAAACTGCAGTTATAACATATACAGGGCCATTCCTTTTCACTTATTATGGTAAATATTCTTCTTAGAAAACTAAGAAAAATAAGCCAGCGCACAACACAACCTACAATAAGACATGTATAACCAACAAAGTCTTGGATAGGCCTGTACATCCGTCCAGAATGGCAAGTCTCGTTTATCCTTCTTCAGATATCCAGGAGTTGTAGAAGGCATTATGCAATCAGCAAAGACTCTGATCAGACTGTGCGGATGTGCAGACTGAGTCTTTGCTGGTTGTCTTATTGTAGGTTTTGTCCTGTGCTGGCTCAGATATGTTTTTATCCAGACACAGCTGATGCCGTTTGACTCCTGATACATTCTCACTGTAACAGTTATGATGTGTTTATATCCCTCCTATACAAAGAGAAGTGTCCAGGGCCCAGTTTTTCAAAGCGTCTTTAGCATAATGAGCTTGTTAAGGGTCATTTGGTTAACTGTTTTAGCAGATTCAATATACAATATTCTGATATTTTTTGCTGAAAAAATGTGAGTAGCTTTTGCACTGCAAAAGCTACTCACATTTTTTCAGCAAAAAAAATTTCAGCATATTTGCATATTACTCGATGTAAATTTTAACAAATCGTTAACTAACGACATCGTTAGTTTTGAACAACTGGGCCCAGGTTACTAAGTGATTAGCATTTTGGAATTTAGATCACAGGGAACCCAGGTTCGAATCCTGCTGAAGCCGGAATTCTCCTCATGACTGTATGGTGCTTCATTGCACAGAGCCTTTCAATGTTGCATTGTCTCAATATGACTTAAATCATGTTGAAAGGGATGTAAAATACCAAATCATCATCCTCCCATACACTAGTGTACAGAGAGCTTTCTGAATACTCTGCTTGTCCAGAATATTGAAATTATTCTACCTTGAGCACTATTATCATAACTCCAGATAAGTCTGGCAGCCATGTGATATTTTTCTTATTTCTCCACAAAAACATATGTTGTGGGTACTCATTAGAAGAACTTCACCAAGGCGCTTCTATGAGTACCCACAACATGTTTTCGTGGAGAAATAGGGAAAATATCAATACTTTTTGGTTGTAAAACGTGCCTTATCTGAAGCTTTGTATTACCGTATTTACCCTAAATATTCGGACACCTCAACTCCTTACCATATATGTTCTAAAATTTGAACCAGTACAATTCACTACCCGATGTTGTGTCTAAAAATTGCTGAATGAGTGGCAAACAGTGTAGACCCAGATGAGACGCCGCAGAACCTGTCTGTCCGAATTCATATGGTAAATACGGTATATATTAATTATGCTATGTTAAGATATCAGTTTCTTTACATTCATAAGCACCAAACCTATTTTCACACCCTTCACAAACTTCCACTCGACTGCTAAGGGGGAGTAACTCTTGTTGCAGTGGTTTCTGATCATATGAACTCAGCCGTTCACCAACTATATTTGGGCAGTCATCAGCACACATGTCACCTCCGCATGCTTGATTTGGTGGCTGTTGGTGCCAAGCGATTAAAAAGTAGCCAACGGCAGTACCAATGATGCAAACTACGAAGATCCAGATGTTGTATGTCATTACTATTAACATTAAAACATAACTGACTAAAAATTCAGCGGCATACATGAATGCTTGAAGAAGATGCTCTTTACTCTTAATGGAATGACTGAAAGATAAAAAAGATGAACAATTTGTAAGCACAACACATATAGACAGTCCAAATAGACCTGTTGATTTGACCATTAACACTCTAACTGTTTGTGTGCCATTCAAAATTGTAGCAGATATTCTAACATTATATCTTTATATATTTGTTTTAGGGGCAGGTGGGTGGAGGAAGCTTATAATTTCATGTGAATCATGAATCATATTTCTTTCATGTGAATTGATTCATATGAAATGAATACCAGGGTTAATATGTGTTGAAGTCATAGCCCCAGGTAAGAGGGATATCAGTTAAATAATTTTCTTATTTCTCCATGAAAACATATGTTGTGGGTACTCATTAGAAGCGCCTCATGTGTTGTTATCAAGAAATAAGAAAAAATATTACTTTTTGGTTGAAAAAAGTGCCTTCTCAAGGCTATGTTGAAATATATGCAATACAAGGATAATTTTAACGTTTAAAAAAAATCTTGAGAACAAAACTTAGAATCTCTGATACAGATTAACCTACAATATACGACAGTCCCTTTATATTACTATGGTTGGGGTCCATGAAATGGCATTATAGCCTTAAAAGTGCAATGAAACGCCATATGATATCACTTAACCCTTAAAGCTCCAATCACAACAATTGTCGTCTGCTTTGTCTTCTGCCGGTTACTTTAAAAGCATTGTTGCAAACAGTGTGGACCCAGATCAGACTGATCTGGGTCCACACTGTTTGCCTATATGCAAAATGTAAGTTTGAAAAGTTTGCAAGAAGATGCAGCAGACGACATTTTCAGATGCAGATTTTCTTGGCGCTTTAAGGGTTAAATTAAATAACATCCAAAGAAACATAAAACACCAAATTATAAACAAAAAAAAACAAAAGTACTGACAGTTTCTTATTTCTCCCTCAGAACTATGTTATGAGTACACAAGGGAAGTAGAGGCACTTCTAATGAGTACCCACAACATACATTTTTGTGGAGATATAAGAAAAAACATTAATACAACTTAAAAAAAAAAACCCTTAAGTATGGCTTGGACTAATTCAGGACAACTTACATTTTATCTCTGTAATGACTATGCAGATACTGTCTCAACCATTTTGTGCCCTGGTAACCAATAGCCAACAAACAGGTGACCAAACAGGCAAGGAACACATCTGAAATGGAAACCTTCATGAGGAGCATATTGCTTTAAAAAAGATTTAAAACAGAAATAAATAGAAAAATAGATCCTTCACTAAATAAAATTGACTCTCGATATCTCAAAGTCTAAGGGACTCTCTGAAATACTTTGAGATATCCATACCTCGACATATCAGATTTGCAGAACTGAGTAAAAAGTAAATTGAACAATGGAATATGTAAACTGACTTCTGATGTTAAAGAAAAAAATGAAAATATCGTGGAAAAGAGGAGAAATTGCTCTTTAGGAGATTTTCTAAAACAGGGACCAAATTTTCACTTCAAGAGAAGCAGTTATTCGAGATAAAGGGTTGAAATAATGAGAGTTGATAATATTGAAGTAAAGCTAAGGGTAAGGTGAGTTCCACTGAACCAAATTGGTGGATGCATAATTTGTTCAGATCAAAGCAAACTAACCAGTGTGTGAAAATGTACTTGTGGACATAGGTGCCCAGCGAAGATTCAGATCAGCCGCTGCGGCTGATCTGAATCTTCGCTGGGCACCTATGTCCATATTCACTGCCTGCATAAAGGGTTTTTTTTTGTATCTATGTGATAGTGGCTCTTCCTGGATATCTCTACCAGTTTTCTTTGAATATGCCATTGGAGCCACATGAGAAAATCTGTTTCTATCTCATACAATTTTCTGTACCATCACGAAAACACGCCTATATAATTTTGACCCCCTTAAACCCCACTTTTATATAGTAAAACTGGGGTTCACAGGGGTATACATTATTTTTCTTATTTCTGCTCAAAAACATAGATTGTGGGTACTCGTTAGAACCGCCTCGCCGAGGCGGTTCTAACGAGTACCCACAATCTATGTTTTGAGCAGAAATATGAAAAATATCGGAATTTTTTATCTAAAAATTTTCATTTTGTGGTGGTAAAATTTTCAAGTATATTTGAATAGACATGTTTTCGTAATGAAAGGGTTATTTATATCACAGGTTTGACCAAACAAGCAATATCCCTCTGGTCTGATAACGTGGGTGCAATTGTATTTTTTGAGGTGTGACTAATGGAAGTTATGCGACCATATTTATGAAAACACTTACTTGCTTTAGAATCAAGTATCCAGTTTTCAAAAAGAACTGCAACGTTGAAATTCGTACTGAAGTATGATTGATGCTGAAAAAAAGCAATATAGATTCTATTAATCTTTACTACTCTCTAGGCAAATTTAGCAGATAAGAAAATTGATTATCTTATAATATATATATATATATATATATATATATATATATATATATATATATATATATATATATATATATATATATATATATATGTGTGTGTGACCCGTCACGCAAAAACAAGCCATCTGGGAAGATATTGACGAAATTGAGATCTATACAGAGGCGAATTCTACAGTATTTCACCTCCAATTTGACACCAAAATGAGTGATCTAATCCGAAAACTAATCGACTTACATATCTTAAAAGAAAACTACCCTTCTCGCTAGAAAGTAAGAAATTTGAATCCAAACGTCATTAATGACGTCAACAGTTCTATAAGATATCTTTCTATACCTAATTCAATTCGTAGTCATAAAATATGATCCCTGATGAAAATAATATCAGAAACATGTTTTCTTTTTAATCCTTTATATATTTTTAAGTAACGTATTTCATATTTTACAGTTAAATTGTCTGAATCAAATCACTACTAGGACAAACCGAAAACCAGGCATCCACCATGGAAACATCACGGACCCCAATGTCAAGACACGATGTCCTGTTTATATATGGCGCCTTTTGTGATATTAAGTAGATCACATCTCTAAAACAATTACGAAAACGGTCTACAACAGTAAAAAAATAAATTCGTTTTGACCAGGGTTCAATGACGTGTAAACGCAACCTATCATGTGCAGAAAAACTTAAGCCCGTCCTCGAGCATTACGTTGGCTTTGCACAAGATCCTTTGAGTTTATACTTCAATGAACCTTTGGAAAAATTGAATTTCTCTACAACATCTTCGATATCTTCGAGTCATTTTCTGTAAATTTTGTAGAATAACTGGAAGACTTCAGAAAAAATCCTTACAAATAGGAATTGTTGTTGCCGACTTCTGTATGCGCCATGTATACGTATGGGGTAGACTTTAGTCAAACAAGTTTTAACAAAAGGACGGACAGCTTGAGATAAGTCAGTATTCAAGGGGGAGGGGGAGGAGGGGACCCTTCATCACACAAAACAGTAAAACGGACTATAGATGTTTGCAAAAAGGTCTCATTCACATCAGTTACTTGTCGTTTCTTATTTCGTTGTTTTGACAAAAACCAGGATAGGCTTAGAGCATGTAGCAAGAAATTGGCAAAGTTGATGCATAACCGTATTGTCATTGTTGAGAAAACTCGCGTCAAAATATTGTGCCTGAGTGTTCTCAACGATGACAATACGGTAGTACAGCAAATCTGCAAATGTAAGTACTTTCATCCTTGGTACATACTCTGAGCTTATTCTATTTTTCATCAAAACAACGAAAATAATAATAATAACGACCAAACTCTGAACGGATCCTTTTCGAAAAAATCTACAGTCTTCTTTACTGTTTTGTATTACACAGGTTTACCCTCTCGAGTATTTTCGCTTTCACATCAGAACACAACAAAGCAATTTATCAATCACTTTCACTTTTTAACTTGTGGGCTTTCATCGATTGCGGTTTTGGAACTAAGGGTTTGGGACAAGTAGTATATTTATGAATATCGCCTTCGCAATGCTGTCGCACATTCTCATATAAGTACCAGGTTCTCTCCGCACTGAGACCTGGCCTACGAATAATCTCCGGATCTGTTATGAGAACAGTCTGAAGTTTTTCCTGATCCTTTATTATACTGACACTGAATTCAGCAGAGGAGGGGAATTCTCTCATGAACACTTTGTCTGGCTTTGACGAAGAAAAACAAAAAAATGATGATACTTGATAAGGTTTGGTATCTTTCCGAAGCAGGTTTCCAGGAATATTTTCCATGCGCGAACAGGTACAAGTGTAATGTCAAAAAAAATTATTGTTCTGTTGACATGTGTCACATAAATCAGACGAAATTTTCATTACGGCATTATGAGGTAGGTATAACTTCCAAATGTTCTCGAATTTGGTGAGCCTTACAGCCTTGGAAGATAAATCTCCACATGCTCTAGATAAGTCCTCCAAAGATTAGCTTTCGTCACATCATTTGGTAGCATCATTACCGTATAATCCTTCATTTTCGGCATTCTGCCGGGTAAAGACATTGCATTACAATCTGCGAAAGTTGTAATAAAGTTGATCACATGTCTTTCATCATTCAAACTGAGAGCATTCGCGGCGCATCGCCCTGTAATACTATGCCTTATCGGAGTGAATCCGTGAGTATCATAATGCTTACAAATGTTTCTATATCATGTATTTCCTACTCCATGTGCAAAGAGATACGTGGCCTTTCAGACTTGTATACCATGTAAGAACAACTTAACAGAAGCTCACTGCCTGTCTTTTTCTTCCTTGTGAGTAGATGTTTGTTGTGTGTGTGCTGAGTTAACTCTGTTCTGTTGCAAGTTCGCCAGCAAAATAAGGTCCAGATTTTCCTTCGGAAGTTCCGTCATGTTCACTTTATTTCTTCTAGGGTCGTCAGATCAATGGCTTCCTAACACGACTTTCCTGAAAGAAATAAAGCTCCGTTTAGTATGTTAATGTATAATGTGGGAAAAGGGCTCTCAATGCAGTCTGATCTGGACAATCTCTGTTCGTAGAGATATATTACAGTATCCATTGATTCTCTAAGCGGACAATGCAGGCCCAGATCAGCCTGCTGATCTTGACCTGCGCTGTCCGCAAATTGCATAAGGCCCCTTTTCATGCGTTGCGAACAATTACACCTTATGTCTGTGCATCTGCACCCAAAGTTTCAATTGTTTTGGGGGTTTTTTTGGGGGTTTTTTTTGTCATGGATCATATTTTAAAGAGCTAACGACATAATACGAGAAAGAGTGCTTTTCAGGCAAAGCAGCGGTCTATCGCTCTGTTGTAGATGAATAAAATACATTTTAACGAGTTGCTTCTCTTTTCTGAGAAAGAATGCAAAGCGGCGTACTGAGTGTTTAGTGAAAAGAACTGAGTAAGTATGCACAAGTCAAACAAGTAATTTATAAAACAAAGAGAAAAATAAATAATAATAATAAGAGGCATAAAATTGTCCAAATACTCTTGCTTGAAATTTACTTCGAACTCCACAAATACAGGGAGGAGAGTATTGAAATAAAAACAAATACAAACATATTTAGAAGTAATAAAAAAAAAAAAAAAAAAAATCAGCCCCGGGAAGCGAACCTAGGGCTTTTCGACCTCAACGCCAACGCGTTACCGTTAAGCTACAAAATCAGGTCACAGGTTCCTGACTAAGTTTGTATATAAAACTTGACATGCCATTGTGACGTTACATTCTTACGATTCCATTATTTTTTTTTTTTTTTTTTTTTTTTTTTTTTTTTTTAATGAATTGAGAATAGGTTGATAACATTGATAAACCTCTTAAGGCACCATGGTTTGTACAATAAAAGAAAACAAGCGTACACAGCTATGGCCGTTGTGTATGAAATTTCGGACACATTTGCGTGATGAAATAACCGTGCATTGGTTGAAAAAAAAAACAACTATAAAAAGACTTACCATCATCCAGTCGACAGCAACACATCCTCATCCAGTCGACAGCCACACCCGCTATCTCGGAACCGCTGCACATCGCTGTCCTTATCTCGCAATTCAAAAGAATTCACACAGCCAGTCTGAATCCGTGTCACTGGAGGAAGAATCATCAGCGTCTCCACACTCTAGTTCATTTTCCGATGACTGACGTGTCAGATACGTATCCGTGAACTGACTCACTAAATTTAAGGTTCCCTCATCATCGTCATCCAGATTCAGAAAACAGTTTTCGGGTAAAAAATCCCTGACTGACCCTGTTGATAACTGGGACATGCTTTTGTGTTTAAACCGCCGTAAAACTTTATTCAAGGGATGCAACTCGAACAGAAATGTGTCAAATGTATACCATTCAAAAAATAAAAGGCTTCACAATAATCGGGAACTGAAAATAATCCGAATTAAAAAGTACCGACTTTCAATTAGTGACGCACTTGTGTCAATTAAACGTTAATGATGTAGCCGTAAAACGTGAACTTTTAAAACGTCATAACTCGTTATTGACGTAAGTTCCCATAAGGCACTTTTTAGCGTGACGGGTCACATATATATATAGATATATTTTTATTATTTTATTTTATTTTTCCCTGAAAATAGGTTTTGATATTTATTCAAATTGTCTTCTGTGGAGACAATTTGTATGAAGTGTCAAAGCCTATTTTCTGGAAGAAAATAAGAAAAATATTTCAAAATGTTGTGAAGGGGACTTGATACATTTGTTGGGTTTTTTCCCACCATTTCCATAAAGGGATATAACTCTTATGACTTACAGTTCTCTTTCCACCATGCTTCTTCTGAAAAGGGGTCTACCGGTACTCTAAAAGGAAGAAAATGCTCCCTCTGGGAAGAATACGAGGGAGAAAATTCTTTCCTTATACAGTAAAACCCGAGAGCAAATTCAGTAGACCCCAAGGGAGCAAATTCTTTTCTTTTAGAACAAACCCCTTTCAAGAAGGGAGGCAAAACAGTTTAACAGAGTTGCCTTCCTTGAACATGTATCCATTCCCCTTACACTGGATGCGCAGACGGAAATGGGCATTCACTGTCCACATATATCCTGAAGGCATATTTTTACACGATACAACTCACAAACGCAGGGGCGGATCCAGGATGGTTTCTGAAAGGGTTCAATTTGATCAAATTACCGTACTTACTCTATGTATTCGGAAAGACAAGCCTGAGCAAACAGTGAAGACCCAGATCAGACGCCGCAAAACGCGGCGTCTGATCAGGGTCTACACTGTTTGCCCCTCATCCAGCAATTTTAAACACATTCATAAGTAGAGAGGTACAAGGTAAAAAGAGTAAAATATGTGAATATTTAGGGTAAATACAGTATCCCAAATTTATCAAATTTATCCAAAACTTCCTATGGAAATGAAATTTTGAGTCAAAGGGGGGTTCAACTGAACCCCCACCCCCTTACCCCGTCTGAATCCGCCCTGAAACGTTACAGCATATAGTATTTTACTAGCTTCAGATAAGGACCCGTATCTACCGTGAGTACTTGGACCTTGCCTGAGCAATGGGGACCAAGCTGATACTCCTCAGTGAAAGACGCAATTTGATCTGGTTCGCTCGGTTCGACGTTTCACTCTCTTTTAGTCACATGAAAAGCCAAGCCTAATTTTCCTTGAAAAATGAAAAAAATCGAAATGTGTTTTTTTTTTTTTTTTTTGCTGTAGTTGTGATTAGCGCTTTATAGGTTAATGCCGAGGACATTTATAAACGTCAGAGTAACCAAATGATCCAGCGCACGACAAAATCTACAATAAGACCTGTATAACCAGCAAAGAATCCGATCAGCCTGTACATCCACCCAGTATGGCAAGGGTTCTCGTTTATCCCCTTTTGGATAGCCCGGAGTGTAGAAGGCACATGCGATCAGCGAAGACTCAGATCAGACTGCGCGGATGCGCAGTCTGATCTGAGTCTTCGCAGGTCGCACAAGTCTTAATGTAGGTTTTGTCGTGCACTGGCTCAGTATATTTGGTGCAAAATGTCCATGGCCCACTTGTGCGGTGCATTCATTTTGCCGTGTTTTGTCACGTCAGGATTTTGATGCAAAACAACTAAAAATATCCTAAACTATCATTGCCACAGTTACGTATCACCTGAATGAGAGCATGGGTCAGGAATAACTTGTCTGGATTTGTACATTATTGCCAGTAATTAGAGCAGGAGTGTTCTGGGATATTTTTTTTCTTGTTTCTCAATAAAAACGTATGGTGAGGGTACACAATAGAAGCACTTTATTATGGCGCTTCCAGTGATTACCCACAACATATGTTGTTTTTTTTTTATGGAGAAATTGAGAAAAGTATGCAAGAATTATCATCGAATACTTTCCCTAAACCTTACCACTCACTGGACTATATGTAATTCAGCAGACCACAAATGGATGATACTTTTCTGATTTTTACAGAAAAGAGGATTTGACATTTCATGCAAATTGTCTCCATTGGAGACAATTTGCATGAATTGTCAATACCTTTTTTTCTGGGGAAAAAAAAAAACAACAGACAATATGTCGTCTGCTGAAAATTTTACCGGGTATTCTAAGCGTTTACAAGTTCTCTGCCAGGGTAAATTTTCGTGTTGATGTTCATGTCCTCTATGTCCTTCCATAGGCTAACTGAGCAGACTACAAATTGATATTTTCCCAGAAAACAGGATTTGACATTTAATGCAAATTGGAGACAGTTTGCATGAAATGTCAATACCTATTCTCTGCGAAAAATAAGAAAACTATTTCAATATTTCGTCTGCTGAAAAATTTACCAAGCATGCTACAAAGCGTTAACAAGTCCTCCGCTACAGTAAACTTACATTGTGATGTTCGTGTCCCCCATGGCCAGAATGGCCTTCCATAGGTACATCATACTTGGGTTGATGTTCTTGATGATGGTGATGGTGTTGATGATCCATAATTTTCTTGAAGATTTCCTTAGACGTCTACTTGTCTATACATAAAACTCCAGCTGAACTATATATATTGGCTAACTAAACACTGAAATTTCCTTAAAGGTTTAAGTCATTTTTATATGACTGTTTTCTTTTAATTATATTTTATCGCCTGTGCGGAGAAAGTAATAAATGTTTGATTGACAGTTTAATAGTAACTTTTTGATACGGACAGTTAATTTTAATCCCTTTTTCACATTTTACTCGCGTAATCCATAGTTGCACCTACGAACATATCAGACTGCAATGGCGACAGATTTAGATGGTCGATAATCCTTCCAAATACTAGTGATGACGTGGTTCCAGTATTGATCTGAAATATTAAAATCACAGATATATGAGCCACGATCTGAGAAAATGTACCTAATGACGTACACCAAAGATTCAGATAAGAGGAGCCATGAAGGGGTGAGGGATATCGGGCTATATTTTTGTCTTATTTCTCCATGAAAACATATGTTGTGGGTACTCATTAGAAGCGCCTCGGCGAGGCGCTTCTAATGAGAACCAACAAATATGTTTTCATGAAGAAATAAGAAAAATATCAATACTTTATTTAAAAAAAAAGTGTCATAATCTGAAGCTGCGTATAGCATCTGCGAATTCGGATCAGAGGCTGCGCTGTCCGTCTTCCTTGGCTATTCACAGAGCGCCCAGTTTCGAGAGCGCTGCATCGAATTCTAACTATGACGGAGGCATCAGCTGGTCTGATAATGAGTGATGATCTCGGGTTTAATGAGCATGCTGATCAGTCTCCGTTGGAAGCACGTGTCACAAGATCCATTTCCTTACGTTAGAGCCCATACAATGAGGTACATCAAAGAAAATGGACCTTAGCGGGTATGCCAGCATGTAACGAAGGCCCAGATCAGACTAAGCTGCATCAGTCTGATGTGCTGATTGCTGGAGAACGCCTGAATTCTGGGTGAAAATATACGCTGAGGTCCGTTTTTAGGTCGGAGGTTTTTGCACGACAAAACTCGAAGCAGATTAACTTGATAAAATGACAAAACATTCCGTATTTTCCGAACTCTTTGGGCCGACCTCAGTGTGTCCGCGCTATTGTCTGTGTTTGCTTGGACTCAATATCCACGTTGTTTGCGTAGACATGGCTGAAGAAAGTATTTGTTTTCCTGCTGTTTGCCTACTAAAAAAATTCTGATATATCTATTGATACCTTGTTTTCCAAAATCGATCTTTGAATATACTAATTATTATCTAGGCCGCAACAAGCAAAAAATGTACCTCACAGGATATGCGAAACGCACCTAATACACGTCACAATTCAGACAACGGTCGCGGTTGTTCCTTCGAGCAATTTTCGATAATTTTGCGAGTGAACAGCAGTTGCACTGGTCAGACTGTACTCATGTTTTAGCTCGGTCTTCGCTGTCTGAATATGCCTGAAGACACTTTATTGTATGGCTAGGCATAATTTATTAGCGAACGATAGTGGGCGTTTAATTTGATGGCAGTGTCTCGAGGACATATGAGAGGCAATGCTGGTACAAGAATTGGTAAACCTTTTAAGTGCTAATCACAACTGCAACAGACGATTTTTTTTTCAGGGAAAATAAGGCTTGGCGTTTTCATGTAAATCGTCAATTAGGCAGACGAATAATGAAATGCCAAGTTTTGTTTTCTCTCAAAAATTAAAAAAAAAAACAAAAAAAAAAAAAACATGTCGTCTGCTAAATTTTGCTCAGCGCTTTAAGGGTCAATACTGTAATACAATACCAGACCACGCGAATGCGTAGACTGCATGATCGTTCGAAACATGCCATTGGGAGTCTATCATATTGTTCAATATAACGGTCATATCTACTCAAAACAGAGCATGCCACATCAACTCTTTCAGCACCATATCCAGTTAGCATTCTACTTCAATCTATAACGGACCGTTATCAGCCCGACAGGAAACCGTCCGATAAACATTTTAGCATAATGTTAACTTGTATAATGTTGCAACTAAGAGGCTTTTGCAAACAGCATGCATTCAGATGAGACGAATCAAAAGTAACCGTTCAACCACAACGCAAAATAACAACATGTATTCGAACACCTCCGAGCAGACACATGACGTTAGTACAACGTCGCCTCAACGTCGATGCAACGTCATGACGTTGCATCGACGCTGAGCCGACGATGTATACACGTCGTGTGCCCGCTGGACTTAACTCACCACCATACTTAAATTTCCGAAAATTAGAAGACCAGTAGACCGCCTGATAATAAAGGTGTCTGAAAGTTGAGAAACAGTGCAGATCCAGATGAAACTGTTTGTGGACCAGTTCGATCGGATCTACTCTGCTCAGATATGCACCTGACATGCAGCATTGTTTCCGAAAGCTGTAAAAAATACCTGACACTGCTGACAATATACTACCGTTTGAAATTTGGCGCCAGAAGGACCATCACTGCCCCATACGAAAACAGAGAAGACACAGCAGTCTGCGCATGCGCGCCGTAACTAGTCAGGATATTCCTTGTAACGACTCTATATTGCGCAACTTTGAGGTTTTGTTTCACATATCAACCGTTGTGGGTCATTTTGTGTCGCCTCCCAAAGAATGGGAGAAAATGGCCCTGAGGAGACAGTCGGTGAAAGAGATATATTGAAGAGAATGAAGGAAAATGCGAGCGAAATTGTACAAACTGAAGAATTATTTAACAACCCCCTTCCCCCACCTGCTACCAAATACAGCAAGCCCTTATCACCACCCTACCCCCCACTTACTGCGCAAGTGAACAGCGGAATACTTGGAAAAACAGTGGTCTTCGCGGTTTGCAAAGGAGAAAAGTGCACGTAGTGACGCGATTCAACTGTTCCAAATCAGATTTCGCAGAAAAAGCCAATTCTGCATTATCGCGACTTCAACCCATTTATGCTTAGCGTCCTATAAATTAAAAGGGACATTGGCAAACAGTGTAGACTCAGATCAGACGCCGCGTTCTGCGGCGTCTGATCTGGGTCTACACTGTTTGCATTAAATACAGGAATTTCTATAAAACATGGTAATAATAAGAACTAACCAGTCTGCCCTTATATCGGAAAAGGACCGGGCCGAAGAGTGAAGGCAGAAGAGTGCATTCGGCATAAATGGGTTAACGAGAACTGATACACTTTCACGCAGACATTTTTTTTTTTTTTGACATCGCCACTGAAAAGGGGTCTACTCTTTTACCACATGCTGATGTGCCTAAACACTGCTGGAAGAGTTGCAAACAGTGTAGACTCTGATAAGACAATGTTTGCTCAGGCTCTAGGTCTGCACTGTTTGCTCAGACCTGTCTGTCCCAATACCTAGGGTAGGGTAGAGACGGTATGAGTATCTCTCTGTGTACAGATTACTTCAGTAAGCCATTTCTCCCCTCGCCCCCTCCCCCCCCCCCCCCCCCCCCACGCGCCTATTACTTCAGTAAGCCATTTCTCCCCTCGCCCCCTCCCTCCCCCCCCCCCCCCACACACCCTCTTCACCCCACGCATTCCTTCCTCGTTCATGAGGGGAGAAAGAGCTAAAACATTTGAAAGGAGTTTCGTTTGCCTCTTATAAGACTAAAGTTAACCGCTAAACACGAAGTTCTGCAACAGACATTTTGATTTTTATTGTTTTTTTTTTTTTTTTGTTTGTTTTTTTTTTTAAAGAAAACAATGCTTGATATGTGAATCGTCTGCATAAAATGCCAAGTCTTATTTTCCCTGAAAAAAGAAAATAATACAAAGATAAATTTCGTCTGCTACAGTTTTCATTAGCGCTTTAAGGGTTAAATAATTACAAAGAAATTATTGTCCTTACCTTACGATATGTGACAATAAATCCGCTTCTGACAGACACTAAAATGTGGATGAAATATGTAACTTCCGTTTGTTTTAGCTATCGCATTTACCGTAAACGTTCGCATAAACAGGCCTGTGCAAACAATGTAGACCCAGATCAGACGCCGCAGAACGCGGCGTCTGATCTGGGTCTGCATTGTTTGCCACTCATCCAGCAGTCTTGAGACACATCGCCAGGTGGAAAATGGACTTGTTTAAAAACTGTGGACATGCAAAGTAGGGTGTACGGACTTCCGAATATTTAGAGATAATAATGTACATCCTACAGTGCGTGGCCATATAAAAACTTTCGAATAATAATAAAAAAATAATGAAGAGAAAAAAAGACATAAAAATGCTTTAGATGGACGATAAAGATGAATAGCAACCATTTCGTTCTGGGGTCTGGGCTTGATTTCTGTCCCAGTGTGAGAAAAGGGACATTATGTCATGCGAAAAGCGAAGGTCAAAATCATTATGCACACCTTGGTGTAGTCCGTTCTCGCAGAGGCGCTTCAAATGAGTACCCACAACGTATGTTTTTGTAGAGAAATAAAAAAAAAATATATCAATGAGCTTTTTAGTTGAAAAAAGTGCCTTACCAGGAGATACAAAGCATATGTATTTTAGATTTACACTCTCCTAAATATATGTATTTTAGACAAGAAGTGAGCTGGGACACAGCATTTCCCAGGCCGATCATGGTCTGCGCTGTCCGGCTGAAGACGGGTCGGCTTCTTGGATACCCACAGTGTGCCCTCCGAAGACGGATCGGACTGCGCGGATGCATAGGCTGGTCTGAGTTTTCGCTGGGCGCACATACAATCTTGTAGGAAATGCAGTGCCCCAGCTCAAATATTTGTGCAGTGTACTTTACATGGAGAAATTCGCCACACTATTTTTTATAATATGTCGCCCAAGGCTGTTCATATTGATGTACTAAATGGGTCATGCCAAACGAAAAGGTGTCTTCGAGCATGCGCAAACTGCACATATTCAGAGTCATCCCACACATGCACAGTCTCATTCGGACATTTGTTCTCCTTTGATACATTCTCTGGTATCCAATGATTCTGTTAGCTGACAGCGAAGGCCTTGATCAGATTTCGGGAATGCACAGGCTGACCTGGGCCTTAGCTGTCCGCATATGCCCGAAGACACGTTTTCGCATGGCGCGGCCTAAATTATGATTTCACTTATCTTGTCTATTTACTGCTATTTAATGTGATGTCAATATAAATAGATACATGTACTTCTAAGTTACACGTGGAGAGAGAGAGAGAGAGAGAGAGAGAGAGAGAGAGAGTGTGAGAGAGAGTTTCCGCTGAATTCTATTGTTTTACGTCTACCTGGTTCCCATAGGTATCGTTCCATGATGTTGTTATAAAGGCGTCATGCTAATTATAAAGGATGTTCAAAAAGTAACCAGACAAGTTGCAATATACATCTAATTCTTAAATCGCGTCGCATGGAAATTGATATAATGCAAACCTAATTAGCATGTTAGACATCAAACCCATCGGTGAAGTATGTAACTGTTGAATCTGCTCTATGCGACTAAAGAGTGACACTGGCCACATAAATGTCGCAGACAGACAGCTCGTAAACGAAGAGAGTTAGAATTATCATTCCTGACACCATTGTTTACACATTATGTCGGTATAAATATCCCATCTGTGTGACATAAAGCCATCCCATACTGATCAAGAATTATGACCGAAATTGATTAGTCGACCACGGACACACCAAGGACAGACGATCCGATAACCAAGACAGCTAAAATTGTCATTCTTGGTCACGACACATAGTTCGATACTAGAAATAAAACTATGAAGTTTCTAAGGCTGGCTAATCGGAGCTGAAAATTATAATCGATTATCAGTCCTGCCATAGTGATCGATAATCGATTAGTAATCACTGAAGATTTGGCCGTAATTTTACCTGTCTGAGCATGACTTTTACCATTTGTTATACTTTATTGTATGTATTTGGTCAGACAGGCCTGAGCAAACAGTGTAGACCCTGATGAGACGCCGCAAACGCGGCGTCTCATCAAGGTCTACACTGTTTGCCACTCATCCAACTATTTTTAGACACAACTGTGGGAAGTAAACTGTTCAAATTTTAGATTAAGTATGGTAAGGAGTTGATGTGTCTGAACACTAAGGGTAAATACGGTAAAGTAACAAACACAGAAATCAAATGATCGATTATTAGCAAATCTGTAACGATAATCATTTTTGCGGAATTTATCGATCAATTAATCGATTATCCGATTAATTGTGCCAGCCTTAGAAGTTTCATGAAGTTTCAAGAGTTATGGTCGTAATTGACAAACTGACCATGAAGAGACTAAAGGCAGATGACCCGTGAATCAGGAAAGCTAGAGTTGTCATCCCCGTTCTTGAATGATTGATTGAGTTGGGGTTTAACGACACTGGCGTCAACCCTTGTGGGTAGTTTTGTGTCATCTCCTAGAGAAAGAGGGAAATGAGATAGAAAAGATAGTAAGGAGATGAAAGAGACGGATAGGGAAGAAAGAGGAACAGGAATGAAAGTGAAGAAACAGAAGAAAATTAATAAAAACATCCCCTCCTATACCCTTACACCCTTACCTGCTACAAGGATAGCAGGCCTTGACCAACTGTTAGCCATTATCAGCTGGACGCCCCGGTGACGCAAGGTACACGACACCTTCGCCACCCCCCCCCCACCCCCCACACACACACACATACTCCTGTTCTTGATACACCGTCTCGATATAACAAACTCATCTGCGAAACTTCATGGATCTGCCCTACGCGTTATACCGGCACTGGGCTAGTTTTACCTGGAATTTATGAATCAAAATCACGTCAAGTCGGTCAGCTAACCTACTCACTTTTTCCTAGGCAGGCTTAGTCATCTAAGCGATTAACCAGTTAATTATTAGCGTTACATCACGAAAACATGCCTATATAATGTTGACCCCCTTAAACCCCACTTTTATATAGTAAAACTGGGGTTTACAGGGGTATACATTATTTTTCTTATTTCTGCTCAAAAACGTAGATTGTGGGTACTCGTTAGAACCGCCTCGGCGGTTCTAACGAGTACCCACAATCTACGTTTTTGAGCAGAAATAAGAAAAATATCAGAATTTTGATCTGAAAATTTTCATTTTTTTGGTGGTAAAATTTTCACTATATTTGAATAGGCATGTTTTCGTAATGATTGCGACACATCGCCTTGATAAGAAATGATGATGATGATTTGGTGCTTCATAAAACAGTATCATAGTTAAAACTGTCATGTGGAGATGACAGAAAGATGGTAATGAAAGGCTCAGCAATGAAGCGCTTTTTGAAAAATGTTCAAAAATTGACTGATCAACGTACCAGTGTAGATGTAGAAGCGCCGTACATGTGGTCATCGGTTTAATTGCGCCTCCAGCAGGATTCTAGAGCACTCGCCGGAGTAATACTGTTCAAACGTCAACCGAATGAACTTCGACGAGACGTGCAATCAATCCATATGAGGCATTCCTCATTCTGCTTGTAGTTTAAATTTATTAAAAAAATACGGTATGTGGAAACAGTATCAAAAAGCCTTGTCAAAATCCAGTGTGTCAATCTGGTTTCCACTGTCCAAGAATTTTACCCAATCGCCTATGCCTGTTATGACCCTGTTACGAGATTAGCTTCATAACTACGAAACTGTCGAAAAACAAGGCAGTTTTCAAACAAACAAGCGACTCCTCCAAAATGCTTGCAATCAATGGATACTTGAACGGGGAAATAGCCTATAAAATGCTATAATAATGGCCAGTGCTTTATCATTTTTCATGAAGAGTAAGCTGTGAAAAGTCTCTGTACCTGTCTCTGGCAATTTCACCGTAATCAAGGGACTGCTGAAGGAGATGATCAAGTCTTTTAAAACACTCGATGAGTTTTGTAAGCACCACAAATCCTGGAACTCGTGACGGGCGGTTTTGTTACTCCCACAAGACTAAGATCTGTGTTTTTCATATATGGGGACTAACCCTCAGAGCGGACCCATCTGGTCACTTTGTGAATACACTTGTGAGCTTCAGTTAAAAGACTCCGTCAGTGGTATGGTTTGCAGTGGTAGATGACATAAAGTAAGAGCTCAACCCTTTCTGGAGGGAAATAAATAATAAAACACCTTTACGGTCTTGGACAGTTTACAATCATCTTATCACTTTAGAGTCTGCCCAATTCTCATTAATTTCCAGTCCTTCTTAAAAGGATAGGATCATTTTCCTTACAATATGGAGTTCCACAAGCTGTCGGCATCAAAATTTTAACAGGCTTGATCCTGTATTTTTGCTTAAACTTAGTGAGATTTGGTGTGCGCTAATTAGGTAGACATTTTATCCAACATTTTTGCGGCAATTCGAGGAAAATAAGTCTATCGTGCTATAACAAGAGTGAATACGGTAGTAAAATTTGTCTTAAGAATAAGATCTAGAACATAGAAGAAAATATTGAACCTTTTGTCCGTTGGAGACAACAGGAGATGTAAATGGTTATCAATTTCAACTCTCTGATGATGTGTACATGTGTCTCACATCTTGACAACATACAAGTTCCTTAAGTTTAAACAAGTTAAATAGCCACAATCAGAAGGAATTGCTTCAGCAATAAGAACAAGAGAATCAGAGAAATAGTTCATTCTTGTCTGTTGGAGACAGCAAGAGACAAGGAACACAATCATTGACTGTTGAAATTTTGTTTATGCAGGATCTTCATGTTTTTCTTTCTTCCGGATTATTCTCTTATCTGCTCATTTCCAAGTTAATTGGCGCTAGAAATTTATTTGAGTAAATAGCCTTTTGGTACGTTGATTTACGGCAAAAAGAGCAAAATTAGGAACAAAAAAAAAAAAAAAAAAAAAAAAAAAAAAAAAACGAAACAAACGAAAAACATGGACCCAAGTTAGAAGCATGACTGGGTGAGACAGCATGCTCATAAACACAACTTACCAGGTGATCACTAGGTCAAAATAATTTTCTCACTTTACATAATGTATAGATGGATGCTTATAACAGAGCAGCCATGACAGTAAACACTATCCTTTTGATTTTAATTTTCCATGTCCGGATCATAGCTCCGCTTGTCTGGGCGTAATTGCCAACCTTCTGCTGGCAATATGTGGCGCTGTTTTATTGCCCAGATTGCAGAAATGTAAATATCAGGATTGTTTTTATTCACCATGCAACTCATTTAGAGTTTCTCAATGGCATTACAATAAATGCCCATTTACAACACAATCTGCCTTCATTCTCATTTCTTCAAACAAGCTGCACTCCGCTATGTCCGGCACTCCCCTGAACCATAAATAATAAACAGGAAACTTAAGATGTTGCAGCATTTAAGCTACCTACAGGTACACGTACACGATAAGTCCCGAGTAGTCAGTTTAGCATTGCTCCAGAAAGAGTAGATCTACAGATCTAGAAATTTACATTTCTCACTGAAAAAATATATGTTGCGGGTACTCATTAGAAGCGCCTCGTCGAGCGCTTTTAATGTGCATTTTATTGTAAAAATAAGTTAATTACCCATACCTTCAGGCCAAAAAAAAAAAGTCTTGTGTGGAACTATATATGACTGTTCAGACACTTTTTCACATCAGTTTACCAAGGGCCAGTTTACTTTTTCACCTAATTACGAAAACACGTCTATTCAAATATATAGAAAATTTTACCTCAAAAAACTGAAAATTTTCAGATAAAAAAAAAAAAAAAAACTGATATTTTTCATATTTCTGCTCAAAACATAGATTGTGGGTACTCGTTAGAACCGCCTCAACGAGGCGGTTCTAACGGACACCCACAATCTATGTTTTTGAGCAGAAATAAGAAAAATAATGTATACCCCTGTAAACCCAAGTTTTACAATATATAAGTGGGGTCAAAATTATATAGGCGTGTTTTCATGATGTCATTTCACCAAGGACGAGTTTATAGAGGTCCCCGTCCCACCTTCTAAAATCAGCTAGCCCCAGATAAAAGGAAATGTCACGCGACACGGAATACAGACAATTCAACAGCGGGTTATCCCTATTAATGACTAAAATCACGTTTCAAATCATACATACGACCATGCCCTTGACTGGAGGGATAGGATTTATTGGCCAAAAGCAAACTTGTATCGACACTTTAACACTGTCGTGAAAAATAAAATCTGGAGAACGACTGTGTGATTTTTTGATATGTAAACATCTACTGTTATATACTTAATGTATTACAATAAATAACTAGCCTAAAGCATAACAAAACATATCAACAGGATGTTATATGATCGGCTTTGAAATTTTGAGTCACTTACCGCAGTCCAACCCGGCACGTTAGGTGTTGAAGTAAATAATTTTATCGGATGATTTATCTGGTATTGTTTGTCTGTAACAGACATTTACTGGAACCGGCTTGGCCTCTCGGACCGTTTTCGGACCGACATGTATCCTGTCGGGCCGATAACGGTCCGATGTGGATGTAAGCAGAATGCTAACTGGGTGTGTCGTTTCATAAAATTTACGAAACTGAAAATAGTGAGAATCTTTGGTCCTATGATGTTCACGCAAGGGATCTAAAAATACATGTAGACACCAATATCAAAGGGATTCGCAACCGCGCAGCAGAGTAGATGTACGACTGACAGAGTTTCCCAGTAGGTGCATAAATAATTGGAATAATCTTAATGAATACATGGTGTTTAGTGATTGATTCAGTTATGGCATTTAAAACCAAAGCAGCCAGACAGATTCAATCTTGTAACATTTACTGGAACCGGAAAAGTGTCGGTTACCGTAAAGAAGGAGTTAACAACTTCAGTCCTAAAATAAAGAACAGAATGAATACCTGTCCAGGAGTGGATTTAAAGTGGGTTCGAGGGCCCGTCCAGTCGCCCCACCACCCCCCTCCCTCCCCCCTTTGACTCAAAATTTAAAAAAATTCATTCTCATGGGAAATTTTGGATAACTTTGATAAATTTTGGACACTTTCCTTATACTTCTCTTCAATAAGTTCATTTTGCAACTTGTGAATGTGCAGTGTACGTGTAAAATTGCTGAGTGAGTGGACAAACGGTGTAGACCCTGATCAGACGCCGCAACGCGGCGTCTGATCTGGGTCTACACTGTTTGCACAGGCCTGTCTCTCCGAATATGTAAAGTACGGAAATATGATTTAATCGAACCTCTCAGAAATCCTCCTGGATCCGCCCTGCTGTCGCCGGACAGAAAAGCATTGATTTGAACAATACTTACCCTAAATGTACAGCCAAAAGGCCTTAGCAACCGGTGTAGACCCTTGTCAGACGCCTAATCTGGATCTACACTGTTTGCTCAGCTTGTAAACTCAACCTTGCTGTGCGAGTTTGCCACGCACACTACAGTTTTATACATGTTTGTGTATAAGATGTATATACGAGGGTGTGTCAATAAATAACCAGCCTATCCCATTTCCGATGGGCCGAGACGATCACGATTTTCATGATTTGTTTCAATATATGTTTTATACATGGGTACAAAATTGCACACGTATCGAGTCATTCTTCAATAAGATATTGAATGTCAAACATGGCTAGTGATGCAAAAGCATGCTTTCCTTCTAAAGTTGAGTTCTGTGCTGTAATTCGGTACTTTTATTTAAAAGTTAAAACAGGCAAGGAAATACACGACGAGTTAGCCGATGTTTATGGGTCTTCTGCACCATCTTATGCTCAGGTTAAATTCTGGATAGGGGAATTCAAACGCGGCAGAACGTCTTTAGAAGATGAAGCCAGGTCTGGACGCCCACTGGATGCCACCGACGAAGAAATGTGTAAGAAAGTTCGGGATCTGGTATACTCTGATAGGCGAATTCAGGTGGAAGAATTAGCGCAGGCATTAGGCATTTCACATGATATAGCGTTTCAACAATCTTACATGAGCGTTTAGGTACGCGCAAGCTAACAGCCCGTTGGGTCCCCAAATCCCTTAGCGATGAGCAAATGGCAACCAGAGCATCAGTATGCAGCGCCTTGTTGAAGCGTTTTAGGTCAAAAGATGATTTTCTTTTGCGTTTGGTGACTGTAGATGAGACTTGGGTTCATTATTATGAGCCAGAGAATAAAGCTCAGAGTCGTCGGTGGGTAGGGCCTGGGTCCCCGAGGCCAAAGAAGTTCAAGACGCAACCATCTGCTGGCAAGGTGACGGCCACAGTATTTTGGGACGTAAAAGGCGTTATTATGTTAGACTTTTTACCCAAGACAAGTACAATAATTGGAGTGTACTATGCAAACTTGTTAGACCAGCTGAGAACCGCCATCCGTGAAAAACGCCGATGTAAACTCTCTAAAGGTGTTTTGCTGCAACAGGACAACGCGGGAGTCCACACTTGCAAAGTTGCAAAGTTGCAATGGTTGCTGTAGAGCGAAACGGGTATGAATTAATAGGACATCCTGCCTATTCACCTGACCTAGCTCCTAGCGACTTCTTCCTATTCACAAACTTGAAAAAGGATATCCGTGGACTTCATTTTCGGTCTGATGAAGAAGTCGTGACGGCAGTTGAGGAGTAGGTCAATGGAAAGGACCCTTTTCAGTTCTGGGCTGGTGGCACTTGAACACCGTTGGTCTAAGTGCATCACACTAGAGGGCAATTACATCGAAAAAGAAGAGGTGGATCTCAACCGGAAATAAGTTAGGCTGGTTACTTATTGACTCACCCTCGTATTGTTACGATTTACCAAGAAATGAAAAATTTGAACATGATAAGTAATGTCTTGACTTCAAACTGTGAATAAATCATAGAGTAAGCTTTAATTTCAGTCAAGAAACTCACATTTTCCTACAGGTACCCTCGATAGATTATTCACGGTCTATGGGGAATCATCGAGGCAATTTTAGCCTCTTAGAGGGTTGACCTCTTTTTCTGGCCGTATATGTGTGTCTTTTACCCCTAAGAAAGTGGAATTTGCAAAATTGTGTTTGGGGTAAATCGTTGCTTTCACTTAAATAGAAAATTTCAGATATTCTGAAAAAAAAAAAAAAAAAAAATAGGCTGACAGTGTTCGCGCGCAATTGACACTGGTAGCTGTGAGCTGAACCATTACGAAAACACGCCTATTCAAATATATTGAAAATTTCACCACCAAAAAATGAAAGTTTTCAGGCAAAAAAGTCTGATTTTTTTCATATTTCTGCTCAAAAACATAGATTGTGGGTACGCATTAGAACCGGCTCGACGAGGCGGTTTTAACGAGTACCCATAATCTAAGTTTTTGAGCAGAAATAGAAAACTAATGTATACCCCTAAACCCCACTTTTACTATATAAAAGTGGGGTTTAAGGGGGTCAAAATTAGATAGGCGTGTTTTCGTGATGATATTGCTACATGACAAGCTTATTGGAATGGGCTTGCAAATAGTAGTATTGGTCACAGGATAATTTAGCAACTGACGGGTAGCATTTGAATGTTAATCAAAGGGAAACTGAAACTGGTGGCCCTTTAGTTATTCTGTTGAGTATATTACATGTACTATATATGCCTGGAAACCAACACCTGAAAACGTTATATATTTTACGGAAATGCGCCTGAGCAAATATCATGGACCACTTGTGTTACATATGTTCCTTTTACTGCAAAGTCTGTTTACCAACTTCCGTTTAAGTTTGTTAAAAATAACATTTAGAACACGCGAGTAGAAACAGGAAGTTTTTTGTTTATTATTATTATGTCGCTCCAGTTTAGTACATATCTTCGGATAAGTTTTACACTTTTAAAGTATAAAGTATATAGTATTAAATTGTATCTGCCCAGATGTTTTTATATTAATGTTTTACGGGTGACAGACAATGTAAGTAAATAGTTTATGTTAATTTAACCCTGGTCCTGATGAACCCGGATATGCCCTGCCTTTGCAAACAGTGGACTGTAGATCCAGATCAGTTCAGAAGTCAGCTGATCTGGATCTACACTGTTTGTCATTAAGTATATGAATTTGTATTAAAACCTGGATCAAGTAATCCGATTGGCTGAAAATTATAAGTGGGCACAACATCTTAATTTATTCAGCATGACAAAGGTTAAAGTATATATTTGGTCGGTATGCAGGTAAAGTTTCTTATTGTCAAACACAGTAAATCTTCAATAACTCGAAAACAGAGGTTCATTCTCGAGGGCGTGAGGGTTGGGGTGGAGGGGGGGAGGGGGATGGGAGGACTCGGAAAATATCTGGGCGGGGTGTGAAGCTGGAACTTTGAAGACACCTCCTATTCATATAATTTCATTGAAGATTAATAGACAACTTACTTGGGAATTATATGCAAAAATATATTTGCAGTTTGATTATGTATGTGGAGAGATAAGACTAAAGCCACTTTTTCTGTCAAAATTACAAATTAATGGGCTATTGATATAATGCTGCTGTAGAAATGGGGGCTATTTATATAATTATGTGATAAAATTGATACCTTATCATATAATCTCAGGCATGAAAAGTACACTCATTCCAGTGGCACATCCCTGATCTGTTCTATATAGGAAGTGACCCCACCCCCAGCCCCATCCCTACCCCCGGCTAATTCGAGCTCGTTTTTTGATTCCCTATGAAATTCTTCCGATAACTCAGGAAAATATTCAGGAATATTTTACGGAAGTTTCTTACATTTTTTATCATGAAAATGTATGTTGTGTGTTGTCATTAGAATCGCCTCATGGAGAGATTCTAATGAGTACACCTAACATACCATTGTTTTACAGTAGCTCGAAAAGATATCTCTAAAGTATCCCTTTAGGCAAATCATCCACACTTTCGTCCTGACCTGGCGCTATTATTAACCCTTGCCCTGCTGAACCCGGATATACCCTGCCATTGCAAACAGTGTAGATCCAGATCAGCTGGCTTCTGACGAAGCCAACTGATCTGGATCTGCCCTGTTTGCCATTATATTTGTGAATTTATATCAACAAACCGGATCAAGTAATCTGATTGGCTGAAAATTAGAAGAGGGCGTGGCATCTTAATTCATTCAGCATGACAAGGGTTAACCCTCAGTGGCTCGAATTACCCATGTCTAGATCAAATTGCCATAGTCCCAAAGATGTACGAGCCATTGGTTCGACTGTATAGTGAGTGATAAATCGCTAACCAGATCAAAAGTGGGGCTGGTAGTTATACGCTTCCTAACCCTTTTAGCTCTGCTGGCCAAATCAGACACCCATGCAAACATTGTAGAACAAGATCAGTCGATAATCGTCTCACCAGCATCTACACTCCCAGTAAGCATTCTTTGTAAATCTATAGCGGGCCGATAAGGCCCGTCAGGGTAGCTGACGGGCCGATAACGGCCCGCTATAGATTTATACAGAATGCTAGCTGGCCTGTTTATCAGTCGATTTTCCTATTTACAACAATGTACATGCCGTAAATCAAAGATGGTCGACTCC
Organism: Anodontia alba; assembly: GCA_964016985.1. Taxonomy (NCBI): domain Eukaryota; kingdom Metazoa; phylum Mollusca; class Bivalvia; order Lucinida; family Lucinidae; genus Anodontia; species Anodontia alba. The sequence goes on along the minus strand of OZ024825.1, from coordinate 102,011,283 downwards.
ACGACTAGCAGGGTTAAACATTTCATTCAGTAGTCAGTGAGCTTTTAGCTCAATTTGTTCCAACACCGAGGACCTCAAAGATGGACACTTGTTTTCCGGATCACACGAAAAAATCCGTTTGTTCTCTTCTTCCGTTTAAAATAAGTTTTTGAATAGCCCTATACCCAAACAGTTGCTTTGTTCCTTATTCTTTTAAAATGTTGTCTTGTTGTCACTGATGTCATGAACACTTAAATTCAGCGACAGCTGATTTGGCAGTTTTTATGAGAGCACCTTTTGCCTACTTACAGAGCACCTCCGCTCTACTTATCCTCTCTTGTTCCACAAACTGTCAGCAGTGCATCACGTTATAATCTGAGAAATTCTAATGATTTACGAACTGTTGAAGCTCGATCTAGTTTGTTTTATAACTCATTTTTACCCTCAGCTGTAAGAGCATGGAACAGTTTACCTTCTATCGCCAAGCAGTCAGACTCAACTAATTCTTTTAAGTACTTTCTTAACAAAGACAAAGAGTCAACTCCAAAATACTATTACGCTGGAAACAGACAAGCTCAAATATTTCACGCCAGGCTGCGAACAAACTGTAGCTCTCTAAAATTAGATCTCTTCTTAAAGAATATGTCCGACTCTCCCTTATGTCTTTGTGGCAGTGTCGAGGATGCGCAACACTTCTTTTTTTCATGTGGAAATTACCAGCTTCATCGAACTGTACTTCTGGATGCTGTTTCCCATTACCAGAATCCTAGCCTAAATCTTCTACTATATGGTGACAAAGCTTTGTCACCAGAAATTAATACAACAATATTTGAAAAAGTACAAGCGTTTATTTTACAAACTAAACGGTTTCAACCTAATTGAGCTCAAAATGTACTTGTAGCGGTATAACCACACTAACTGGCTATTCAAGGCAATCCAAATTACCCCCTAAAGGCGCCACCCATCTTACATCTAACTACGAGGTTTATATACATATATTTTTTTTTTCTTATTTCCTAAACTGATTTCATTTATTATGTTATTTTTTTTCTTTCTCGTTTTTAATTTATTTACTACAATTTAAATGCTTATTTTGTTTCATTTGTTGTAAAACATGTTATCGCCATAAAGTCGACAAGTTATTACATGCTTGGGAGATGAACTCTATAAGCACTCGTGCTTTCGTTCTAATCCCTCCTTTACTTGAGCTGTTTATATATGTATCACATGTATTAAAATGAAATAAAATATGTTTAAACTAATATATATTTTGGCGGATTTTCGACTTCCGAAAAAAAAAATCCGTCATTTTTTACGTATCCCCGTGTGTCTTACAGGTTTGCACGTTGATTTACAAGTCATACACGACGATTTTCAACTGTTTTTCACATTGCATTGTTCTTGGTGTGTGAGTAAATACAATTATTTCTTTTGTTATTCAACAGCGCACCAAAACAGATTTTTAGTTGTTATTAGTTGTAATTTTCTTTCTTGGTACGTCAATCAATTACTAGTTATTGACAATTGCAATCAAGGTCAAGTGGAATATGCCACAAGTTTGTGTCAAGGTATATTGGCTTTCATTCTGTCCTGTTGAGCTAGTTTTACGGCTAGATCGTTATCTTCCTACATTTTCAGGTGCTGAACAAGTGTGACAGAAATATAGACACTTTTTGTTGCACCTGCTTTAGCATGGGCGACTTAGGCGTGCAAGTTTCCGTCCATCCGTCCGTCCATTCGTCTTGTGGTATGGGTATAATTGTTAGATCATTTTTATCACTTTCTCCACATTGTGAACCTAGTCATTTTTCACCCTTTATATATAAACAGCTCGTACCTCTTGTGAGCGCAACTCCTCTTACAGTTTTGTACGGATTATTATGAAATTTGCATGCGTTTTCTTCATGGTATGAGGATGTGCATGTGATTTGGATGTTATTGTTTGATTATTTTTTTTCACCTTTTCCACATTGTGAACTTAGTCATTTTCACCCTCAATATATAGACAGGTACCTCGTGAGCACAACTCCTCATACAATTTTATACTAATCTTTTTGGAGCTTTGCACATGTATTCTCCATAGTCTGAAGATGTGCATGTGCTTTTCATATAATCCTTGGCATATTTTTGTCACTTTTGTGTTCTTTTTAAAAGTTGTCATTTACTGATCTCAGATGTATAGACAGTGAGTACCATGTGACTGCAACTTCACATACAATTTTAAACCGGTCTTTTTGTCAAGCTTTTCACGTTTTCTCCCGGGTCTGCAGAAGTGCACGTGGGTTGGATATGATTTTTAAATTTATTTTTGTCACTTTGTCTACTTTAATTTTGTCATTTTCGTAACCTCAGATTTTTTTCCACATTGTGAACTTAGTCATTTTTCACCCTCAATATATAAACAGTGGGTACCTCGTGAGCACAACTCCTCATACAATTTTATACCAATCTTTTTGAAACTTTGCACATGTTTTCTCCATAGTCTGAAGATTTGCACCTGCTTTTCATATAATCCTTGTCATAATTTTTGTCACTTTTCCAACTAAGCATTGCTAAGAATGAAATAAACTTATTTAATAACCATGTTCTGATTGTGGCTCCTGTGACTTTTGCCCCAGCAGGTGTGACGCCGCCTTCCGCGGAATTCTGGTTCTTTTGTCACGGGTAATGACATTGACGATTGACATTACATAATATACTTGCAATATGTATTGGGAATATAATTTCTGCCAGTTTGTTTTTCTTCTCTTTGATCTTTATTGTCGTTTTTAATTCTAGGCATTTTTTCCTTCACCAATAGCGCAATAATAAAATGATTGCCAAATATCTAAGTATTTTACAGTATAGTGCAGTTAATATTACTTTTCTCACAGTCTAACGCGAACCCAGACCAGTCTCCCTTTTGACTAACGCAACCGCTTTCCGCATACACACGAGCCTGCACAATATATATGTTTTTGCCGTAGCCAAGCTATAGACTTTCTATAAACTCCCGGACATTAACTTCCGTATCTTTCCTGAATCTTTCAGGCTGATAGGCATGATGGCGAAGCATGCGTACTAATATAGGGATCAAACATGGTTTTTCATGCATTAATATTCGGCAGGTCCCGTGGGAGGTGTTGAAAACCGAGGCCGAAGGCCGCGGTTTTCAACACCTCCCAAGGGACCTGGCGAATGTTAATGCATTGAAAAACCATGTTCGATCGCTATTATTGCATAAAATCTGAGAATATTTGCTACATTTCGCGGTATTTCTTGCACTATTTTGTTTCGCCTTTTCACCGATGTCGCGCGAACGCTATTTCCAGGGACTATGCTCGTTCTGGAGCAGGGCAGTACACATCTCGTGACGGGAGCAATTCTGTGGCCCCGGTACGAGCATATTGAAAGTTCCCTAGCCGTGCATTAACAGCGCGAGCCGTGCATTAACAGCGCGTGAATTCACGGCTTTTCGCCGGTTAATGCACGGCTGTTAATAACGTGCGACACTGCTTTTTATGCAATAATAGATGTTTACTTTCCATGGACGTCTGATACACCCCATTTATTTAGGTCCATGTCTGTCTGTCTGAACATTTCTAATTTCGTCTCTATGTATATCGAAATATGATTTCGGTATGTTGACCTAAGACTCATTATGCAAACAGCATCCTGATACCCAGATCAGACAACGCGAAATGTGGAGTCTGATCAGAGTCTACCCTGCTTTAAATACAGAAATTCTTTGTTTGAAGATACAATGTACAGTCAGGGATCAAAAGTAATTCCACAGCGTCAAAAATCCCATAGACTTCAATGCATTTTCATGTTTACATAAAGTAAATAAATAAATAAATAAACAAATAAATAAATAATGATAAATAAATAAATAAAAATAATTGCTTGTATCTTCATAATATTGTCATCATTTGAAAGCTGGACGATTTATGTAATGAACATAGTGATTTTTATTGGATTTTCGCTATGCAAACTTGACAGACAAAGAACTAAATATTGTGTAAGACATTTTGGACATTTTTTGATCGGCGTCAATAAAAATCTGCCAGTTTTAAACTTTTCTCTTCATTTAAATTGTTGTATTTGAGAATAAAGATATCCCGTATTTATTATATACAAAGTAATGAAATATAGAGAATTATTAATGAAATAAAATGCATATTTTCACTAGTGAAATATAAGTTTTATATTTTCACTAGTGAAAATATAAAACTTATATTTTCACTCCTCTGAGCAGTGAAAAATATAAGATCTGGATCTACTTTTTTCTTATTTACATTTATGTTTTCATTACACGAGATGAAAGTTTTTATGGTATTCACTGAAAAAGAGTAAATTTTCTTTTTATTTTATTTTTACACGCCAATGCGCGTTTCTGACGTCATGTCTAACGTCACCAAACAAAACAAAACGTCATGGCTCCAAGGGACAAAACTGCGTGTCAGACTTTCCCTTGCAAATGCAAGATTTGCATCTCTTCTATCGAAAGTGATGTATATAATAAAAAGAAAATTCAAATGTTTGTCGTGAATATGACTTTTATTTCATCTCGTGAAGTGAAAAAATGTATATTTCATTCGTGCCTTCGGCACGAATGAAATATACATTTTTTCACTTCACTCGATGAAATAAAAGTCATATTCACTCCAAACATTTGAATATCCTCTATTTATTAGTCATATAATCATTTCAGTACCGTTCCAATCACTACAAAACCTCAGTATTTTCTTTACGACGCTACACAATATTAAGTGTCTCAAGTTGTAAACATGAAAATGCATTAAAGTCTATGAGGTGAAGTAAAATCAAAATAAACACAGCTATATTTCTTCAGACAGTATACATTAGTAACAACAAGAAAAGGAAATGATGTAAAAGCGCCAAATGACGTTGACGTCGACAGGAAGTGATAAAAGCGCCAAAACGACTTTGACGTTATTGAATGTTACAGGCATTAAAAAATGCTTATTGAAACACTATAACTGGATCAAAATTTCCTGAACGGCAAATGATACAATGTTTTCATAAATAATAAATCCTATAGTAGCATGTATCATCGAAACAACAATAGTGTCCCAAAACGAATCGTAAATTAACGAACCGTGAATTAACATTACGAAAACATGCCTATTCAAATATATAGAAATGTCTCCTCCAAACATTTAAAATTTTCAGATAAAAAAAAAAAAACTGATATTTTTCATATTTCTGCTCAAAACATAGATTGTGGGTACTCATTAGAACTGCCTCGGCGAGGCGGTTCTAACGAGTACCCACAATCCATGTTTTGAGCAGAAAGAAGAAAAATAATGTATATCCCTGTAAACCCCAGTTTTACTATATAAAAAATGGGGTTTAAGGGGGTCAAAATTATATAGGCATGTTTTCGTGATGATTAAGCCTGTGTGCATCAATCTCTACAAGATGATAAGCGCAGCCTGAACAGTTATATTCGCACGGACTACATATAGTCCACTTATTGCGAACAGCGAGCATCCCTATTAGGCTGCGCGATGCTCAGGCTGTTCTGAGTCCTCGCTAGACGCACACCATCCTACAGAATCTCCGCATCCCAGCTCAATTAAGATTTGTAAAGCACTTTGGCATTTAGTCCTTTGGGATATAAAGTATCTCTCTTTGAGTAGTCTTTGCATTTTACTAGGAACTTAGTCAGTCGGAATAGATTAAAATCTTCCATTGAATGTTCATTTGAATTGAAGTGAATCGCTACATTTGTTGAAAAGCTGGAGTCATCCATATTTCTGTTGTTAAATTTATGACTGTTCATACGCATAGACAGTAACTGATGTGTTTGACCAACATACTGCATTTTACATTTTCTACAAGTAATGAGGTAAATCACATCATTTGATGCACACGCACCACTGAAGCGTAGTCTGTTACATTTGCACAACCTATTTTTATGGAAGTACTTTTGGCCTCTGACTGTATATATATTATCATCACGAAAACACGCCTATATAGTTTTGACCCCCTTAAACCCCACTTTTATATGGTAAAACTGGGGTTTACAGGAGTATACATTATCTTTCTTATTTCTGCTCAGAAACAAAGATTGTAGATACTCGTTAGAACCGCATCGCCGAGGCGGTTCTAACGAATACCCACAATCTATGTTTTGAACAATATCAGATTTTTTATCTGAAAACTTTCAGTTTTTTGTGGTAAAATTCTCAATATACTTGAATAGGTGTGGTTTCGTAATGTATATCATTGATTCTGTAAATGGACAGTGGAGACCCTGATCTGGATGGGAAAATGCACAGGCTGCTATGGGCCTTCGTTTCCACACGTGCCACAAGGGCCTTTTCGAGCCTTTAGAGTCAGATTGATAAAAGTGATAAAAAGTGGAAAAAACATTTTCAGGTAAAAACTTATCTAAACCTTACCTAACTGTGGCCAAATTCAGTAAACGACAAAATTTGTGATATTTTTCTTATTTTCCAAGAAAATAGGATTTGCATCCTGAGGAGACAATTTGCATGAAACGTCAAAGTTTATTTTTGAAAAAAAAAAATCGTATAATAACATGTTGTACAAAGGCGTTGTTGAAAATTAGAAGTTTTAAAGATCTAGTGCGGTAACAATGAGCAGTTGTCTAGCATACATGTTTTGGTGATTGGGAATAGTTTAAGAATGACATTTAAATTTACTTAGTATTGTAAGTTATGGAAAAATTAGGAGGACCACAAAGGTAGAGATTAAGGTCTTGTTTTATTATTTGGTATTGTGGTCTGTATTTCTGATGCAAAGAGCAACAAAGTGAATTGGATGATTGTATATGGAACGCCAAAGCTGTCTGATGTTATTATATTTCTTGTTGTCTTGTCTAAGAATTGTGTGAACTTGTCGATGCAATATGTTATGATCTTAAAGACGCGTGTTGTTTTGTCAATATATAGTGTTGACATGCCCGCACACTGTCTTATTATGTTAAAGAACCATTTTATTGTGTCACAACGTTGAGTTATCTTGTCTAAAGAACACGTGAACTTGTCTATATAGTGTGTTATTATCTTACACAGCATGTTATTTTGTCAACACATGGCATTGACTTGTCTACACGGTATTTTATTATGTCAAAAGTGTATGTCATGATGTTAAAGTTTTGGTCATCTTGTCTGATAGTAACTTGTCTAAACGATATGTTATTATGTCAAACCCATGTGTCGTTTTGTCCACACAATGTCGCATGGTAAATTTTCGGGAACAACACCACGCAGTTGAACAAGACAACATATTGATTCACTAAGATAACACCGCGCCCTAACATAATAACATAGATTTTTTTTTATCATAGTATGACACTGTGTGGACAAAACAAGACGCGCGTTTAAATAATATGTAGTATAGACAAGTTCACATACTTCATAGACATCACGAAAACATGCCTATACAATGTTGACCCCCTTAAACCCCACTTTTATATAGTAAAACTGGGGTTTACAGGGATATACATTAATTTTCTTATTTTTGCTCAAAACATAGATTGTGGGCACTCGTTAGAACCGCCTCGCCGAGGCGGTTCTAACGAGTACCCACAATCTATGTTTTGAGCAAAAACATGAAAAATATCAGATTTTTTTTATCTGAAAATTTTCATTTTTTTGATGGTAAAAGTCTCAATGTATTTGAATAGGCGTGTGTTCGTAATGGACAAGATAACCCAACTTTTTAACATAATAATATAGTCTTTTGACATAATAAGATATTATGTACACAAAACAACACACCCATTTGCATAATAACAAGCTGTATAGACAAGTTCACATGCTTCGTAGACAAGATAACACAACGTTTTAACATAATAACAGAGCCTTTTAACATAATAGGACACTGTGTTGAGAAAAAAACAAACATGCATGTTCAACATAATATCATAGTCTTTTAACATAATAAGACACTGGATGGACAAAACAACACGAGCGTTAAACAAAATAACAGTTTGTACAGACAAGTTCACATGTTTCGTAGACAACCGAACTTTTTCACATAACAACATAGCCTTTTAACATAATACGATACCGTGTGGACAAAACAGCACGCCCGTTTAACATAATAACACTTTGTATAAACAAGTTCAAATGCTTTATAGACAGGATAACCCAAATTTTAACATAATAGCATAGCCTTTCAACAGAATAAGACAATGTGTGGACATAACAAACGATGCGTTTGACATAAGAACACATTTACAGACAAGTTCGCATGCTTCATAAACAAGATAACCGGATTTCTTAACATAATAATATAGCCTTTTAACATAATAAGGCACTGTTTAAACAAAACAACACCAATATTTAACGTAATAGCATTAGATAAGACACAACACGCGTGTGTGACATAATAACACGGTTTATAGATAAATTCACATGCTTCGTAGACAAGATAACCCATTTTTAAATATAATACGATAGCATTTTAACATAACAGGACACTGTTGACAAAACAACACATGCATTTAACATAATAACATAACATTTTAACATAATCAGACACAGTTTGAACAAAACAACATATGCATAATAACATGTTGTATAGACAATTTTACATGCTTCCTAGACAAGATAAACCAATTTTTAACATAATAACATAGCCTTTTAACATAATAAGACTCCATGTGGACAAAACAACACGCGAATTTAACATAACACCATAGCATTTTAACATAATAAGACACTGAGTGGACATAACAGCACGAGCGTTTATCATGACAGCATGACCTTTTAACACAATAAGACATTGTGTAGACAAAACAGCACACGCTTTTAACATAATAGCACAAGTTTACACGCTTCTCAGACAAGGTAACCCATCTTTTAACAAAATAACAAGCCGTTTACAACATAAGAAAGCTGTGGCGTTTCATAATTGGACCTATTTCTGGACATTTTCTGTTCTAATTTTACCATGAAATTGCCTATCAGTTGCGGTCAAAAATACATCCGTGTATCGGCGGTGCAGCAGCCAGTAGACCAGGGCCCGGTTGTTCAAAGCGTCGTTAGCTTAACGAGCTCGTTAAGGGTCATTTCGTTAACTGTTTTAGCGGATTCAATATACAATATTCTGATATTTTTTGCTGAAAAATGTGAGTAGCTTTTGCACTGCAAAAGCTACTCACATTTTTTCAGCAAAAAATTTCAGCATATTTGCGTATCACTCGATGTAAATTTTAGCGAATCATTAACTAACGACATCGTTAGTTTTGAACAACTGGGCCCAGGCACTTTGAAAACGGATGTAAACTGAATAGTTTTCAGTCGAAAAACAAAGATACCCATGCAGCGGGCACAATGTGTTTATATGATGTCGCATTAACGTCGATGCAACTTCATGACGTGACGAAAGTCAGACAGTCCATAAGACAGAAAATTTGGTGCACTAAGTGAATATTCTGAATTAGTGAACAAAATATCCGTAAAACTAGTGACTGACTGAAATACATGTCTCCATCATATATATGTCGTAGGTTGTAAATGGTGCTTCGCGAGGCACCCGCTAAAGAAGCATCCTAGGATACTCAAGGTCAAAACTTTTAAACAAGCGGAGTCGTTTGAGCGCAGGACCCCTGTGTTTCCCAGGGTGTGCTATAGAAGCTGAGGAATGAAGAATGAAAAGTGACTAGAAAAAACGGTCCAAATGCAATAACAGTCATACAAACACAACAGGACAGAGAAAAGTCCTTGGAACGTCCAGCAGAAATAATTGGGGAGTGGGGATGGGGCGGGGTGGGGGCTGGGGCGGGACGGGGCTAAAACTCATTTAACACGATCGCAACCTCGCCTTATTTAACCCTTTCAGCCAGGAAGGGTTGAAAACAGTGTGCCTATGCAAACAGTGTAGATCCAGATGAGACGGCCCGTAACGAGCCATCTCATCTGGATCTACACTGTTTGCCATTCTGATTTTTTTATTGTAGACTGCGAAACGCCTATTTGCATCAGCGGGCAAATCCAAATTCAAGAATGGAAGAGTCTGTTTCAGAAACTCGAGGATGAAAGGGTTAATTCTGACTCAGCTCAAAATTACAAAGATTTGTTCAGTCCGCGTAGAGTGCTGTACCTCATCAGTGAGACATCGCAGTGAAACACAAATAATCACAAACAACGGCAATGAAACAAATAAGAGTACTCGTCACTAGAGTACCGAAACAAATGAGAGTACTCGTCATTAGAGTACTGAAACAAATAAGAGCAGTCTGGTCTCTCTCGCTTGCCGAATGTGTATAGTCGGAACAATGATTACTGAAAAAAATGATGCCTGTAAATCGTAAAACATCCTCGTGTCATTGAATAAATACGTTTTGGGACAGGGTAAAGAATGTTACATGCAACGAAGGCCTATAATGCCCAGTCCCCTCTCCCTCTACATACAGCTGCTACCCAGCGGGCACGCAACGTTGAGGCAACGTCGAATCAACGTCAATGCAACGTCACGACGTTGCATAGACGTTACTCGAACTGTCGACCTGGATAGGTCTCTGGTCTGTTTATTCTATCTTTGCATACTGCACCCGCAACTGAGAATTACGCGCAGTAATTCCAACAGTCTCATCTTAACAGCTAATAGTGAAACTCGATTTTTTTTTATCTTTTTCAAATTGAATTCTCGTGATAACTTTTTTTTTTAAATATAAGTTTTTATAAAAACTATCCAAGATAAAAATTGTAAAAGAGGATAGGAGTCGACATCTCCAAAAAATTCTACGGTTGAAACAATGAGCGCTTCTACTGTACACAGATGGATAGTTTCAAAAATATAAAATTCTGCAGATTTTCCATCACGCTAACATGTCTATATAATTTTGACCCCCTTAAACCCCACTATTATATAGTCAAACTGGGGTTTACAGGGGTATACATTATTTTTCTTATTTCTGCTCAAAAAATAGATTGTGGGTACTCGTTAGAACCGCTTCATCGAGGCGGTTCTAACAAGTACCTACAATCTATGTTTTGAGAAGAAATTTGAAAAATATCAGAATTTTTATCTGAAAATTTTCATTTTTTGGTGGTAAAATTTTCAGTATATTTGAATAGGCTTGTTTTCGTAATGTTTTAAAATTGACCACTCTCTGAGCAGATTCAGTAGACACCTAACTGATGATGTTTGTCTTATTTTTACCAGAAAGTAAACTTAAATAGTTCATTCAAATTATCTCTCAAGGAAAGGAGAAATGTCAAAGCCTATTTTCTGTGGAAAAATAAGAGCGAATTTCAAATGTTGTCCACTGTAATTTTTAATTACCATGCCTAGCCTTAAGGGCTATTTTAGCTAACGTCATAACGTTTTGTTGTTATTATTTTTACAGGTTCATGAACCAACTAAAGGTGATTGAGAGATGAGGGAAATTGATAAACTTGGTAAAGTGGCCACATTTTCACAAGGGAGACAACTTTTGCGACTTACCATTACAAAAACACGCCTATTCAAATATATAGAAAATTTCACCTCCAAAAACTGAAAATTTCAGATAAACAAAGTCTGATATTTTTCATATTTCTGCTCAAAACATAGATTGTATGTACTCGTTAGAACCGCCTCGACGAGGCGGTTCTAACGAGTACCACAATCTATGTTTTCGAGCAGAAATGAGAAAAATAACGTATACCCCTGTAAATCCCAGTTTTACTATATAAAAGTGGGGTTTAAGGGGGTCAAGATTTTATCGGCATGTTTTCGTGATGCTGTTTGCCTTCTTGCGCACCAAAACCTTTTCTAAAAATGATTCTAATCTAAAAGGAGAGAATTTGCTCCCGATAGGAGCAACTTCTTTCCTTTTATGGTAGACCTTTTCGAAGGTAGGGAACAATTCTGAGAGTTGCCCCCCCCCCCCCCCCCACCACCACCACCACCACCACGAAAGTGTAGGAATTCTCCTTAAGCAGTGTATGCCTCTATTCAAGACAAACTGACACAGAAGTACATATACAAGAAGATACCAATTACAGCAGCAATTTTGATATAAAGGTTAAAATAAACTAGATTTCAATGGCTTCTAGACTATTTGGTCGTAAAAACAAATCAAAACGTAAGGACACCACGAAGGGAACATTTGTCAGTTATGTAGATACACTTGATCAAGATAATCTGGAAAATGAATCAATTTCTTGTCCTGGTGTAGTTACATCAAACCCAAACACAGTTGACAATGATATCGGACTACACAATGCTAACATGAATGCTATGACGACTGACATCCCATGGAAAGACATGTCTCGTTTAAATACCACAGAGGATGACACAATACTTAAGCTGAACGTGACTGAAGAGCCTAATGAAAATGGCTTAGAACCCCCTAAACAATGTTTGAACATTACGAGAAAGGAACCAATTTATCAAGTACCACGCCTATGCTGTAGTAAAACTGAACACTTAGAAGGGTTTTATTTAACTAGCAATGCGAGTGGAAAACAAGCCACAGAAAGTAGCCAGCTATATCACCTTAATCTGAACAAAAGTTCTGAAAATGAACAAAACCATCAAAATTCAAAATCTCTAGAGAGTTTAGATCAGACAAATTCGGACAGTTTAAATCAGATGGATTCAGGCAACATAAACTACTCACCTGTGGAAAACGACGTTTTCTTCAGTCGCAATAATTCACATAGCGAATATACAAAGTTACATTGGCCAGCAAGTACAGCCGATGTTGATGAAGATTATATTGATATGCAAGGATTCGCTAAAATTCCTTTGTCAAAAAGTAAACATCTTAGCTGCTCAGCAATAGGAGATAAACGCAGCTTGTGCTTTGAAAACCAGTGGCATGACATGTTACCCACAGAACAATCTAAATCAGCAACCTGCCCACCATCAGTGGGAGGGTCTGTGTTACAGAAGCAAGATCTGAATGAAAACACTGATACTGACCAATCAAACAATCAGAATGTTAAATGGGATATTTTAGAAGGTGCAACTAAAAACACACCTATATCAGCAGCTGTAGATCTTAGTGCATTAGAGACGGAGCCGCGGACAGCTAAAATACGTCCCAAAACAAGACAGTTTTTTCTGTACACGGTAGAGGAGGTTGTCGATTGCTTTGAAGAATGTGGCCTTCCACAATTAGCCGAGATTTGTAAAGAGGAAACTGTGGACGGAGAGTATTTTCAGGATTTAATGGATGATGAATTGACCCAGGAACCATTCTGTCTGGGGCCGTTTCATGTTTCTAAAGTTCGTAAAATTATTGAGGGCTGGAGACCAAGAAGACTGGTTTCTGACCCGCACTAGGGGCAGTAGACTGGTCTATAGGGACAGGAACCGATCCAAAACTAAGGAAGAGATATTAACACAAAGTGCGGGGTTTGAAACATATACAGTCGACTCTCGTTATCTCGAATTCCAAGGGACTCTCTGAAATACTTCGAGATATCCGTACTTCGACATATCAGATTTGCAGAACTGAGGAAAAACTAATTCGATTAACCACATTTTACAAATATATGTGTAATTGAAGTTGGAGATATATTGAAAATATTGTGGAAAAGAGGAGAAATTGCTCCTTAATTTCTCCTCCTTTCCACAATATTTTTTACATGTTGTTAGATTTTTATGTTTAGGCAGGGAACATATTTTCACTTCGAGATAAGCGATTATTCGAGATAAGCGAGTTCGAGATATCGAGAGTCAGCTGTAGTTGTGGCAGGAAAAGCCTATTCTCCATAACAAGGAGTGCATATATCAACGTAGCTCGCATTCTACTTAAATCTACATGTATATTAGATCGTTAGCGGCCCGACAGGACCTGTTGGGCCGATAATGGTCCAATATAGATTTAAGTAGATTGTGAGCTGGGAATACATCACAAATAAAGAGCACGGATACGACTAAAATGATATCCCGACGAAAGATGATACCCAGTACATTACTTATCAAAATGATATCGGGTATCATTTTTCGTGCATGATGTATCGGAAATAATACCGTGTTTTCATAGTTGCAATTTTTGCATACTAATAGCCACGAAAAATGATATCCCTTGTCATGCTTCAAATAAATAAAGATGCCACGCCCTGTTGCAATTTTCAGGCAATCAGATTACTTGATCCAGGTTAGTGATATAAATTCACATACTGAATGGCAAGCAGTGCAGATCCAAATCAGTTGGCTTCTGAAGAAGCCAACTGATCTGGATCTACACTGTTTGCCAAGGCAGGGTATATCCGGGTTCAGCAGGACAAGGGACATAGTATGAAAACGCCTACATATTTGGATACACTATAGGCCTTTTGCTCTCACAATGTCTACCAACCGTCCCATTTCTTTTCTTTTTTGTGTATGACCAATATACATTAATTTGAGGGAGACGCCGCAGTGGAGTTGTTAGACCGTTCGACTGCAGTGCTGAAGGTTGCGGGTTCGAGCCCAGCTAAGATCATCGACTGAAAAGCACTCTCTGTTCATCCAGCAGTGAATGGCTACACTATCACTGCCTACGGTCGCAAAGGCATGGGGGACCTGTACAATAATTTGATGAAGGATTAATGGAATACGATGGATGAAGGCTGGTGGGGTATAGGATTCGAAAAGATCCACTTTAATTCAAAACTTGGAGATTTTCTTAAAAATTCATTGAATCATATATGACGCAGAGAATCTTTTTTTATGTCATTATACTGTGTGTCTATTGGCCCTGTCACACTATAACGTTTTAGCCAACTTATTCCGACGTATGAAAAATTTTCCGAACACGCTGGTGTACGCTGAAGTTGCCAAAAAAAATCAAGTGAAAGTCTCTTTTCAGACGTATGTATAACGTACTGCTAACGAGCTGAACCTATGTGTTACGTATGGGTAGCTTATTCATAACTTATTCCTAACGTATGTATATGATCTACAAACTTATGGCAAACGTCTACCCAGCGTTTCTCTAGCGTGCTCGACTGATAGCTAACGTTAGCTTAGCTTATGTCGAACTTACGCATGGCGTGTTGGAACGTACCGCGACGATCACGTGACAGCGTCTCTCTACACTCTACTCTCATTGCTGAAATTGACACGGAACCATTAACATGCCTCCAAAAAAGTCAAGAAAATTTGGAAGAAGGGGCCGACCAAAGCAAGCTGCACCTTCACCACCATTACGTCCTCCCTCGTCCCAATCTTCACCTGACCGTAATTCAGACGGGGATGACCAACGTCGCTCTCGTTCAGGCTCTAATGCCTCCTCAGTGGCATCCGGGGCGGTGTTTGTTGCGGCATCTGATGCCTCAACCTCCTCTCAAGCCCAGAAAGACAAACAAAAGCGGGCCAAGAAGACACCGTATTCATTAAATACAGAAGAGGAGATGTCCATGCTTGAATTCCTACAGGAAAACCCTATGATTTGGAACATCAAACTGACAGATTTCAGGATGACAGAAAAAAAGAACAGACTATGGGCGGACCAGGCAGCAAGACTGGACAAGACAGCTGACTGTCTGAAGGGCTGGTTCAAGTCTCTCAGGGATATTTACACGCGGCTCGACAAAAAGAAAAGTGGAGATGGTGCCCCCGAACTGACAGAGAGGGAGCAGTGGGTGAAGGACAACTTCAGTTTCTTGAAAGCGGCTACAAGACATCGACCTGAGCCGGTGAACAGTGTAAGTATTTTTCCCCTTTATGATGACAATTCAATTAGCCAAAGTTTAGCAAAAATTCCATCCACTGAGTTTCATAAGTCGGCTGCTGGACACAAACGCGCGCACGCACATACAAACACATATGCATGCACGCACGCAAACAAACAACAACAACAACAAAATAAACAGAAACAACAAACAAAACACAGCGTAAACAGTTATCAACGTGTGTCGCATGGCTTCTAGGCTCACCCACCTAGTATAGTCCGCCCTAGCACCGTCCCTGAGGACTGCATGGATGCAAATGCCAGCTGCAACCACACAAATGAACGCACATGTCAGTTCTAGCAAGACTGTGCTGAAGCACAGGCTCGCTAAACGTCTGCCGACTTCCGTCGAGCTTGCGCAGATCCGGAAAGTAGTCTTAACTCTACTAAATTACACAATGTCTGCCAAAATTGCCCTTACCAGACGGATGCCCAGAACCGCCCTAGTCTGCTTGCCATTCATTACGAAAACACGCCTATATAAATACATAGTAAAAATTATTTGGCCCAATATGGAAATTATACGATGAAAAATTACGATATTTTTTTTTTCTGCTCATAACATAGATTGTGGGGACTCGTTAGAACCACCCAAAATCTATGTTTTAGAGCAAAAATAAGAAAAAGAATGTTTACCCCTGTAAACTCCAGTTTTACTATATAAAAATGGGTTTACAGGGGGGGGGGTCAAATTTTTATAGGCGTGTTTTCGTGATGTTGGTTTATATACTAGGACGAAAAAGAAACGCAGGGTAACATTCAGGGTAGTTTTGTGTATATAACTTAATTGAATATAAAATAATTATTTTATGTCTACTGCAAATCATTTTGAATATTTTGGCGCAATTAAATTTCAGTGTTACTCATTGGAGTCTTATTGACAGTACCTATTAATTATTCAATTAAGTTATTCACCCAAAACTATCCTGAAAGGTAACCCTGCGTTTCTTTTTCGTCCTTATATATGTCATTTTTCCTTCTTGCAGGTGAAAGCCGTTATTGATGCTTACCCAGGAAACCTGGTAGCTGCAGAGGCTGCCTTTGAAGAGTTGGTTGACGTTGAGGATAGGGCCCCCTCTTCTACTCGATCCAGTAACACAGTTCGCAAGGACAAGAGGGCCAAAGAGGAAGACATCCTACAGTCACTCCAGAATAAAGTGCGCCAGTCCGGGGAACTACTTAAATGCCTCAACCAGCCACAGCCAATGAATGAGCGCACAGCATTTGCGAACTACGTCCGTGATAGCCTTTTGACGATGAGCAAACCTAAGTTTAGGAAGGCAAGGTCTGCTATCAACAATGTTCTTACCAAGGCGATGGAAGATGACACTGAATATGAAGAAGAACTGCCAACACCCTCTGATGTGCTGCATAATATGCCTCCTCCAGTGCGTCAAGTCTCGGCTTCAGCTGTCTTAAGTCCATCCCAATCTGAGATGTACCAGCCACCTCCCCACATGTGGAGACACAAGCCACCCCAGGCTTCGGTGTGGGCCTCGGCCTCCCCAGAATACGTGGAGCAGTATATGCAGCAGCCATTGCAGCCTCAGCAGCAGCCTCCTCAGCAGCAGCCTTCCCAGCAGCAGGAGCAAAACATATTGTCACCGCAGACATCCATGGGCTACTTATCAGCTGTTCTGGGTCCTGCGTCACAGGTCCTCAACCAGAGCCCTAACATCTCTGACCTCTAATGAACCCCCAGCGTTTCTACTGACACAATGGATAAAGAGACTGCTCAAGACTAGGACACGAATCATCATATTCTTTTTGAGCCTGATAAAGTACATCATAGACAAATAACACCAAACAAGTGTACAAAATACACCGCACAAATTTCGTAGGTGGCAAAATACACCGTACTGTGGTATTAACCGAATGAATAATTTGATTGGGCTGCTTTCATATGTGGAAATTTATGGTGTATTTTGTCTACCTATAAAACATTTTTGGTGTTTTTATTCACTTATAACTATGTTTATAAGTGAATAAAATCACCAATAATATTCTAAACTATGGTAAATTTTGACCACCTAAAAAACTTCATTGTATCGTGTGTATCTGATCAAAAATCAACGTGGTGTATTTGAATGTGGTGTATTTGTCGCACACACTATTCTGCTTATTATCACCGATTTCCTTTTGACAGGTTGAGGACAACCTGAGACAGTAGTTGTGTTTCTTATTGCACAGTATTTTTTTGGTCTGAGGTTTAACGGTCCCGTTAACACACTATAGGTCACTTTTAGACGTTGCTTCAAATTGTGTCGGACCTTTACCCGACATTGAGATGAAATGACTTCTCAAGCCTGCCAATCAGTCAAACTATGAAGAGTTATATACATGGGCGGTTAAACTCGCTACACTTTTCCTGGGCAAGCTTAGAACCTCTCAGCGGTTCACCCGTACTCTATGACGGTTCCAGCGTAAAAACATGCTTAGAATTTATTACAAATTTTGTTACGTTGCTTGGTTCTTAATGCTCCGTTTTGGTCGGACCCCTCGGAGTCTCACTGTAGTTTTCTTTTGATCCAGCATTGCAGTGGTTTCATGCTGTCGAGTCCTCAACGTTGTTTCATCTCTGTTGCTGTTTTAATTTGTATATTCTCGGAGATGCTACACTGATGAGTAAGGAAAGTAGAAGTAAAACAAAGATCAGGAATCGATGCAATTAACTTACCCCCCCCCCCCCCCACCAAAGACACCACGGGGAAAGAAACACAAACACGAAGCGATCAGAGAAACCCAAACAGAGGAAGGCCAAAATGACAGTTACTTTCCCACAAAATGGCCTAATGGCCATCCAAAATAAAAAGACACATGTGATACAATAAGCACGAACGATAACATTAATAAACCGCCACAGAAGAACCGCCTTGCAACGGTCAGTGGAAAGAATTCCACTGGGGGGGGGGGGGGGGGGGAGGGGGGGGGCTTAAATCGATTTTACGTGGCCACAATCCTCGTCCTTACTTCTGTCATGCGGACTAAACAAATTTATTGTCTAAACCGCAACAGAAGTAAGGGCGAGGATTACAGCTGCGTAAAATCGATTTAAGTGGAGTTCTTGTTACTGACCGTTCCGAGGCGGTTATTCTGTTGTGGGTTTTTTGTGTAATTCTTTGTCAGTAACTGTACGTATCTCTTATATATATATTATTTTTATTTTGGATAGCCAGTTGGCCATTTTGTAGGAAATTAACTGTCCTTTTGGTTTTCCTCTGTTATTGTTTCCATAAGGGTCCAGTCGCTTCATGTTTCTGCTTCTTTCCCTTTGGTGTCTCTGATGGGAGGCGTAAGTTAATTATATCGATTCCTGATCATTGCTTTACTTTTACTTTTCTGTACGGTTGATTCAGCTCTGCGTGAAAGCACCATGCAGCCCAATCTTATTTCTTCGAGCCCCGATGTGCGGGGAGTGCACAGATAGTGTATACATGATTTTTAGGTTTTGGGAATACAACCCATTCAAGAATAGTTCACTTATTTCGAACGAATGGGTGGCTGGGTGAGGCAAATATCTTGCCTCACTGGGCCATCCAACTGACAGTGGATTACAGTCGGGCAATGCCTGCTGTTCTTGCAGCAGGTACGGGTAGTTGGGGAGTGTTGTACTTTATTGTGTTTCTGTTCTTCCATTCATTTTCTCTTCCTCTTCTGTAACTCACTTTCATCTCTGCTGTCTATTCTATATCTGTTCTCCATTTCTCAAGCAGACGACACAAAAGTGGCCCACAAGTGTTATAGTGTTGACGTGTCGTTCAACCACAACAAATGAATCAATTTCGAACCGATGGTTAGCCGGAGGTAGCGAAAACCTTTGTTCCCAAAGGAAGTACAAAGAATTTACCGTCTTACTGACTACTGAGAACAAGACTCAGAATGCAGCGGTAAGGTAGCAAATGATTAACTCTTAGCCTGCTGAACACATTAACATAGTGTTGATCCAGATCAGAAGTTATCTGATCAGAATCAATTCTGTTCTGCATTTTGTGAATTTTGGATACATTATTGAGTTTTAGTTTCTAGTCAGCGATTATTATGGCTAAATTAATTTATTCAGCAGGATAAGGGGTTAAATTTCGGTTCTATCCACAACTAGATTATAGAGGTCTGTAGCTTGTTGATGATGATGAAAGAAAATAAATATACCTTCTTATTTGATATATTTCTGTTTATTGCGTACACTTTAACAGTAGTACATCCCACTATAACAGTAAGTCCCGTTATATCGAGCATTCTTAACTCAAGACTATTGTTGAACTAAAATGAAAACAAACATTCAATAAACTGACCATGCGATTAATTATCTGCGTGTAATCAACGGAGGAAAGATGCTTGGCTTTACTGACTGGCAAAGCTCACACTAGCATTAAAGAGACAGATTTCAATTTGGACAGGCCAACAAAACATGTCAAACCAAAGGTGACAAATAACAGAAATGCCAGTTTTATAAAGTATAAAACTGGTTTGACTACCTTAATAATCTTTGGGTAACACTTGCTTTAACAAGGATCTTAAATATTTGCTCTGTTGTTACTGTTTTATTCCACTTAAATCTCGGGGGTGTCCATGGCGTTGTTCACAGAAACAAAGTCATTTATTTTAAATTGTAAGTAACCCATTGAGAAACAACATATAGCATCCCCATGGTCAAATCATTCTGTCTTGCCACGAAACAGAACCTGCTGGGGAATTCACCCAGTGTTTGATGAGATTCCTCTGCTTTTTTCCTTCCTTTGAAGCTGTGTTAAAGCCTGTAGCTCTCTGTGTGTCCTCGAGGTTACGACCCTCTCTCCAGGCTCCAGGAACAAACTCGCGATTCGCATTCTCTTCAGTGTCAAGATGCTGGTTCTGTAGTCCTGGATATCTGATCCTCATTAGGTTGTGGAGGATCAGGCATGCTTTGACGATGAGTTTCACTGTTGAGGGATCGTGTTGCATGGTTGTTAACAGAACCTGGAAACGATTAGCTAGAATGCCGAACGCATTTTCCACAACCCTTCTGGCTCTTGAAAGCCTGTAATTGAAGACTCGTTCTGCATTATTCAGCTCTCTGTGACCAAATGGCTTCATCATGTTGGGTCGTAGGCCGAAGGCATCATCGCCGACAAAGAAATATGGCACATCTTGGGTGTCATTTGGAAGAGGTTTTGGATCAGGTAACCCAAGAGTACCATCTTCAGTACATTGCTTAAGCTCTGAGTCATTATATATCTGTGCATCTGATGCTGACCCAGCACCGCCGACATCAGCCCAGATAAATTTATAGTCCGCATCCACTAGCGCCATTAGAACAATGGAATAGAATCCTTTATAGTTATAATATAGTGACCCACTTTTTGGAGGACAGCAGCAGGCAACGTGTTTCCCATCAAGAGCCCCACACGTATGTGGGAAGTTCCACTTTTCATAGAATTTGTCAGCTATGATACGCCAAGCCTCAGGAGTGGTAGGACAAACAAGTACTTCATCCATGTACTCATCAATGATGGCGTTACAGACTTCTCTCACCACTAGTGAAATGGTGTTGTGGGGGACCCTCCAAGCAAACTTTAACGAGGCATACTTGTTCCCTGAGGCTAGATGACGCAAAGTCAGGGCTAGCTTCAAACCAGGATTAATAGGCTCCCTGTACCACGTATGCTGCTTGGTTATCCTTGGGCCCACTCTTTCAAGCAGCTCATCAAACATTTCTGGGGGCATGCGAAGGAAGTTAATGAATGATGCAGGGTCCTCATTACGGAGTTCAACCATAAGCTGATCATACAAGCCATACTCCCGTCGCCTCCCAATCCATGGTCTGACCCAGTGTCTCCTATGTTGGCCTCTTATCCTACGGGTCCCATTGACCCGCAACAGGTACAAAGCCAAGTCAATGAGATTGTTTTGATGTTGTAAGACAGCTATTTGATACTTTCTTCGCAGCCTTTCAGTGTCCTCCATGGTGGTTTTAACAAAACTGATTATTTGCTCTCCCACTCCCAAAATATATAGGTGAGCCATAAAACGCCTTCGGGTACGCTTTTTGTGCGTTCAGTGCGTCCTTAACACGTCGAGAAAGTCCCAGGGTCGTCGGGCAAACGTTGAACCCGTCGGTGAACGTTGCGGGAACGCCCGAAATAAGTTACAGATAAGCTGGAAGTACGTTACATGTAGGTTAGAAATAAGTTACACGTACGCAGTAGGTTGCCGACGTCCTTTAAATTATGAGTTACGTTGGTTTAACGTGCTTGAACTTATCATAACTTACCCACCGCGTGTATCTAACGTATGACTAACGTATAATCAATACGCCGGTATAAGTCGTAAAATTTTGTGCATGCACAAAATTTTACGACGTATATGGCGTATGGCAGCGTGTATTAGCGTGCGCATAACTTGTTTAAAACGTACCTATTACTTACTCGACTTACGCAAACGTGTTTGCCAAAATTCTCATACGTCGGCATACGCTGGTGCTACACGCTGTAGTGTGACAGGGCCTTATATGGTACAGAACATAGCCTACCAATAACAGTAATGAAGAGCGAACAAGCCCTGACAGACAGTTCATAAGCCGCAGACAAAAACAAAAAAAATAAACAAACAAACAACCAGCATCCCACTCTTCCTCAAAGAGATGACCATAAATCCAGACAAACTCCACTAAATACAAAAATATAAAAACGACAACACACACACACACACACACACACACACACACACACACACACACACACACACACACACACACACACACACACACACACACACACAAACAAAAAAAAAAACAAAACAAAAAAAAAAACAAAAACAAAAAACATCGCGGTCAGCCTTAGGCCAGTCAGTAGTTAAATCGGAGTGAATACATTTACATAGATTCATATACCAACAAGGTCAAGCGTATATACAGTCAACCCTCAATGGCTCGAACCTCTTTGGGACCATGAAAATTTGTTCGAGATTTGGGTAGTTCGAACCATTGAGGGTTAATCCTGACGGTAGGTCAGGAAGCAAATGGTGAATAATTAAGGGAAATCAAAATTTTTTATCTTAAATATAATAACTGTATGTTGAGTGTACTCATTAGAATCGCCTCGATGAGGCGATTCTAATGAATACACTCAACATACAATTTCATGATAAATGACAAAATTTCACCAAATATTTGTTCTTTTGGAAAAAGTTCCTAGGGACTCAAAAAACGAGTTCGAATTAGCCATGGTAAACGAGCCATCGGTGTTCGAGCTATCGAGGTTCTACTGTATATATATGAACATGATGAACGACAATTTTAGTGTGTTTTTTTCTTTATCTTAGTGATATTTTACTTCCTATTATCGTACATTTTCTTAGCAAGACAAAGAAAATGAGGAAATTATGTCGATCAGCATCTAAATAAACCTGATGAGGTAAAATAAATGTAAAGGAATGGCGCTTAACACTCTGCACTCTAGGTAAAATTTTCAGCAGACAACATTTTGAAGTATTTTTCTTACATTCCCCAGGAAACAGAATTTGACATATCATGCAAACTGTCTCCAATGTTTTCTGGAAAAAAAATAAGAAAAAAATATCACCAATTTGCCGTCTGCTGAGTTAGGATGAAGGTTGACACATTCGTAATGCCGTCTCCAACCGTAACATGTCAGAGAAAAATGAGGCAGATAGGTAGATTTTTCTTTTACAATTTTCTTAATGTTTGAATAAATCTTGTGCAGACAACGTTTCTTGTATTTAAATCACTGTGGCCTATATTTTGTCCTCATTGCTCAAGGTAAGGCATATTTTTCAACCAAAATGTATTTTTAATTTCTTCACAAAAACAGTTTTAATTGGTAATCATTAGAAGAGCCTCGCCGAGGTGCTTCTAATGAGCACCCACAAACTGTCCTTGCGTGAAAGAAGAAAACTTTATATGTAGATACGCGTCTTACTTTAAGCTCTCGTCTGACTTGCCTTGAAGTGAACAATAGCAAGTCCACACTTACATGTACCGATTCCCACCTTACAAATTCGCCGTTTTGTCCCTCTCTATGAAACAGACACTATTAGCTTTCACAAAAACTTGGTCTACGCTTACCAAACAAAGTGTGCTAAGCATAAACAAAGCTTATTGTGAAAGCTAATACTTAAGCACTTCATGTAAAATAGCACATCACGAAAACACGCTTATATAATTTTGACCCCATTAAACCCCGCTTTTATATTGTAAAACTGGGGTTTACAGGGGTATACATTATTTTTCTTATTTCTGCTCGAAAAAATAGATAGTGGGTATTCGTTAGAACCGCCTCACCGAGGCGGTTCTAACGAGTAGTTAGAACCGCATCACAGAGGCGGTTCTAACGAGTACTACCATCTATATTTTGAGCGGAAATATGAAAAATATCTCAGATTTTCAGTTTTTGGAGTTGAAATTTTCTGTATATTTGTATAGGCATGTTTTATTAGTGGACCTGTCCATGACTTTTCATAGATTCCTGAGCAATTGCAAACATAAAGATTGTCTGCGCCCGTGTTTTCATTGCCTCAAGAACACGAAAATATACTCTTCATCTGTAGGTAAAACATTTCTGTGTCTCTTACCTCCCTTGAATTTCTTAGGTTTTTCTAAACCCTTTAGTGCCGAGTTGATATTACGCCTTACTCTTTTCTATTATCATCATGTTTTTTTTACAAACTCCTGTTTGTTTTTTAATGCAAATATATGTAGACCTGATCAGACGCCGCGTTTTGTAGCGTCTGATCTGGGTCTGCACTGTTTGCCAACTTACCTTTTGGGGAATAAAACTATACAATACAAAAAACTCCCCTTTTGGACGCGAGGCATAAATGGGTTAATGCTCTGCTTGTTGGGTAAAAACTTCAGAAGACGACATTGAAATATTTTTCTTCTTTTCCTTTTCAGAAAAATAGGATTAGAAACGCTCATGCAAACCCTTAAGAGACAATCTGCATGAAATTTAAATTCCTGTTTCCTGGGAATAAAAATAATTATACTACTACTACTACTACTACTACTACTACTAATAATAATAATAATAATAATAATAATAACAATAATAATAATAATAAGAAGCAAATAAACTGTCATCAATTTGTCATTTGCTTACTTTGCCCAGAGAGAATTATGGAACAGTACATGTATTTAGGGAAAAACTCAGTGTAGTGTACAAATCTGGGCCCAGTTGTTCAAAGCTAACGATGTCGTTAGTTAACGATTCGTTAAAATTTAGATCGAGTGATACACAAATATGCCGAAATTTTTTGCTGTAAAAATGTGAGTAGCTTTTGCAGTGCAAAAGCTACTCACATTTTTTCAGCAAAAAATATCAGAATATTGTATTTTGAATCCGCTAAAATAGTTAACGAAATGACCCTTAACGAGCTCGTTAAGCTAACGACGCTTTGAACAACTGGGCCCTGAATTTGCATTTTTGAAACTGCATTTTGCATTATGAACCTTTCTTGATCGAAGTCATGTATCCGGATACGGAGCATGCACATTATGGTTTGCAACTTTTGTCTTTAAATTGGCATTTGAACATTCTACTATGCAGTTAGCACTCTGAGAGTTAGCAGTTCCGATTTCCCTGTAGACAGGTGGGATATCAGTTATTAAGGAGTCGGTAATGTCCGTGAAATTGCTCGCATTTTTCTGTCGGCAAGGGTTTTATTGAGTAAGAAGATCGCCATCGAGCACAAACTGAGTTACGCTCAAAAAATCACAATCGCCTCACCAAGGCATTCTGTATCCACATGTGCATAAAGTACAAATTCTTTATTTGGGTATCACACTCATCTAGAGCCATAATATGACGAGGGCGCTCTGCTGTGGAGGTTATTCGAATAAAATGTTATCCTGTGTGATCACTGAAAAGTGTCGATTGCTAGAAGAATCTCCTTAGCTTACTTAACCAGTACATTTATCTTCTATAAGATCTAAGACTTTTTTGGTTGAAGATATGTTGACTATCATCCCGTTGGGATCCCCTCCCCCCGCTGAGCTACCGAATCGCTTGCAGAATTCAGCGCCACAGTACGAGCACCGAATTGCTTGCAGAATTCAGCGCCACAGTACGAGCAACGAATCGCTTGCAGAATTCAGCGCCACAGCACGAGCACTGAATCGCTTGCAGAATTCAGCGCCACAGTACGAGCACCGAATCGCTTGCAGAATTCAGCGGCACAGTACGAGCACCGAATCGCTTACAGAATTCAGCGCCACTGTACGAGCATAATCGGAACTACAGATTGCTGAAGCGGAAGATGAAGTGACGAAACAAAGGCGAATTCCAAAATGAGATTACTGCGGCACAATAAAACCTGATTATAGCATCATGGAAGCTCCAAACTGCAAAGGCGATCGACATCAGAGTGTTGCACAATCGAGTTTTACCTAAATACTGTTCCACAGAGAAAAGTAAATGTACACGATCTAAGAGTGTGTTGGTGGGTCAGCAGACAATATGTATCCCGGCTGGATTACTCAATCAGGACTAGCCTGGCTAGGATATGCGCAGTCTGGTTTGGGTCTGTCCGGCTTATATACTTAGGAGGAATTACGTTATGGAATACTTTGGGAATGTAATTGTGTGTGCGTGCGTGTGTGCGCGCGCGCGCGCGCGCGCGCGCGCGCGCGCGCGCGCGTGTGTGTGTGTGTACGTATATGTATATGCATGTGAGTGGATGTGCATTGTCATTGTGGAACCATGCAAGGGCGCGCATTGTCATCATAAAATTAGAGATTTTTGTTTTATTTAATGTTGTATTGTTCATATATCCAACCAAGTCATGCTATAGCACTGTTTCTTTCCTTTTTCTTTTTTATAGGGGGTGGAATACACCAAAAAGGTTGTTGTCCACGTGATTATCATTGACCATTGACACGACACCACGCGTTTGATGGACTAACCAAATATTCATGATATGAAACCCATAACCTGGGCCCAGTTGTTCAAAGTGTCGTTAGCTTAACGAGATCGTTAAGGGTCATTTCGTTAACTGTTTAAGCGGATTCAATATACAATATTCTGATATTTTTTGCTGAAAAAATGTGAGTAGCTTTTGCACTGCAAAAGCTACTCACATTTTTTCAGCAAAAAATTTCAGCATATTTCGTTAACTAACGACATCGTTAGCGTTGAACAACTGGGCCGTGGTCTCCAAACCGAACTCTATTCTAAAATCTGGACTGGGCTTAGTGCTGGGACATTGGCAAACAGTGCATACTCCGATCAGACGCCGCAGTCCTCGGCGTCTGATCAGTGTCTGCACTGTTTGCTTAAATAACAGGATCCAATTGTAACGTATTGTTAAAACTTTGAACATTAAATATGTCATATACATTAATAGTTTTGCTGAAAAATGTGAGTAGCTTTTGCATTAGCTACTCACATTTACTTCTGTAAAAATACCTGTGAATTGGATATTTGACTTACTAGAACGGTTAGCATTTTGATCACTAACGAGCTCGTTAAGCTAACGACGCTTTTAACAACTCGGCCCAGGATGTTAAGGATTAAATAAATATAGTCTTAAGTCCCCGTTCAGAACCATTTTCCCAGCCTACATTCAGAGGCAATCGACCCACCAGTGCTGTCAGTGCTTTGATTTATATACATGGACCGTCCATAGTCCTGTCCATACGTTTATAAGAATTATGATCTTTTTAATGGTTAGAACTCGAGGGGTGGTGGGCAGGGGGTGTACTTAGGGGTAATTGTGGTACGGGTGTGCGAGCCAGTATTTCAAAACCTACCCCATTCATATACCTGGCCTTTGAATAAACGGACCCATTCATATACTTGATCATCCAAAATGTTGACCTGTTCATACACTGCCCTTTGATTTTTTGTACCCATTTATTGCTGGTTGTTAGACAAATATCACAGTCAATTCATTGAATACCAAGAGAACATGCAGCCTCGAAAATCTCCCAGCGAAAAATATGTGCATATACCAGGATGTCAGAAAAAGGGGCCTTTCAAATTAGGAATCCAGAAAAATCGGGTCATTCATATACAGTTGACTCTCGCTATCTCGAACTCGCTTATCTCGAATAACCGCTTATCTCGAAGTGAAAATCTGGTCCCTGCCTAAACATGAACATCTAACAACATGTAAAAGATATTGTGGAAAAGAGGAGAAATTGCTCCTCAGGAGCAATTTCTCCTCTTTTCCACAATATTTTCAATATATCTCCAACTTCAAGAGTCCAATTACACATATATTTGTTAAATGCGATTAATCGAATTAGTTTTTCCCCAATTCTGCAAATCTGATATGTCGAAGTACGGATATCTCGAAGTATTTTCGAGAGTCCCTGGAATTCGAAATAACGAGAGTCGACTGTACTTTTTGTTGAAAAAAGGGGGCCAATCATATACCTGGCAGCGCTGAAAAAGGGGGCCATTTGGCAAGCACATCCGTACTATGCCATATATAGGGAAAAGGGGGCCATTCGGCACGCACATCCGTACTATGCCATTTATAGGAAGTTACCCCCCCCGCCCAGTTACCCCCCACCCCCGAGGGTTAGAAGTGGCAAAGTTTAATTAATGTGAACATTTGATATATTTTTTCAAGTTCATTTATGTAACTAAAAATATTTTATTCTGAGAACTGAGCTAGGTTAACCGTTACCACTCTCTGGGCTAATTCACCAGACGACTCATTGATAATATGACTCTTATTTTTCACAGAAAACAAGATTTGGCATGTCATGCAAATTGTTTCCCTGGAGACAATTTGCATGAAATGCCGAATCCTGATTTCTGAAAAAAAAAAAAAAAAAAAAAAAAAAAAAAAAATCAGAAAAAAAAAATGTATGCCGTCTGCTGAAAATTTTACGCAGAGTGCTGGGCGTTATTTATAGTATTTTTTAAAACTTTGACGCCAATTTGAATATGATATTGTGATAGAAAATGACTTCGGATTTCATCAATGGGTAAAATGTGCCTTAAAATGGTAATATGGTCATATTTGCTGCTTGCTAAAATGTTGTTTCGAAAGAAAAAAAACAACAAAAAAAAAAAAAAAAAAAAAACAAAAAAAAAAACAAAAAAAAAACAAAAAAAAAAAAAAAAAAAAACGCATAAAATCACTGAAAATGCACGTGTGGAAAATTATAAATTAAATCATTGCTTTTCTTTACTTCAGAATCGATTGACTTCAGCTTAAAAGTGCAGACCTATTAGCTGTACAGAAAGTTGGGCTTCAAATGGAGCTAGATCGCTGGGCCCAGTTGTTCAACGATGTCGTTAGTTAACGATTCGTTAAAATTTACATCGAGTGATACGCAAATACGCTAAAATTCTTTGCTGAAAAAATGTGAGTCACATTTTTTCAGCCAAAAATATCAGAATATTGTATATTGATTGCGCTAAAACAGTTAACGAAATGACCCTTAACGAGCTCGTTAAGCTAACGACGCTTTGAACAACCGGGCCCTGATGTTTAGGTGGATCATATTTAGCATACCTATACCTGGAATATTTACAGACAGTCTGGGTAAGATTATGTGACGGACAGATTCTAAAAGTGCTCTAACGGTAGGCAAGACATTGGCCATATTATTTTGTAAATTATTATTATCATTGTTTATTTGTACTTTTATTATTATTATTATTATTATTTGTTTTTCGTTGAACGATTTTCCCGGAAAATATTGACCAAATATGTACAATTTTCAGTCTGGGCTTATTGTCATACAGGCAATGGTAAAGAAATATATTCTGCAACAAAGTAACCGGGCGGATAAGCGCGACGCAAAGGGCCCGCCTTTTTACGACGTTTGACGTTAGATTGTGTAGCCTAACATCGTTTTCACGCACACCATAAAAAAAAACAAGTAAATACGTGTTACCGTCAAAAGAGTTGATGCGATTCCTTCAAACAATGGAAGAAGGATGGGAGGATCTAAAGGAAACAACATTGTTTTCGTTGACTTTTAGTGTGTCAGAACCGAAAAACCTCAGCAGCATGATTGTTAAGTAATTATCACAGGTCGTCGGTCAGTTGTAAATAGGTAGACTGGATCGAACCACGTCCTTAAGTAGGCCTTGCACATTTCTCATATAACTAGCTTCCAGATGCCTATTCAGCATTTTACAATTGTCACTCACGTTTGCTCAATGGGTTCGAGCTTCGAAAGGAGTTATAATAGCTTTTAAACGTGCTCGACTTAACGTTACGCCTTTTTGACGTCAGTTTATTTGGAATCTTACTGTGAAAGAAGAAAATGGGAAATATTTGATCAGATCAAATATTTCGCAATTTTCTTCCTTCAAAGTAAAATTCAAAACAACTTAGGCCTACTTCGAAACGGCGTCTCTAATACGACCGCGAATAGTTAGAAACTTCCAGATGACGTAAAGATAACGTCATAGTTTTATTGAGATGTAACGTATGACGTCATTGCTGAATGACGCCATACGGACAAGGATGACTGTTTTAACCGCGATAGTTTGTATTTGCTGTTGGACAAGTTTATTTATTAATATTTCATGGGAAAAGGAAGACAAGAAAGAAGAACCATCATATGCTGTTCGATATGCAGAAGAAAAAATAAAAGCTGAGAAAGAATTTAATGAACACCCAGATGGCTTTGGAACCCTTAGTAAACAATTTAATACACCAACAGAGGCCGATCTTTGGCTCACTGGTACTTACATAGCTGCCCATAAGTTTTATGGCGTAGATGAAAGATACCTTATTGGTGAAAGAACAGAAGATGAGATGGAATTCTATTACAAATTTCCAACTCCGCCATTGAAAGAACTATTTGGACCTGTTAAAAGGGCCTGTGAAAGGGATGCGTTGTCTTGTATAGAAACGGTAAAAACATATGCTCTGAAATCTGGAACACTGAAATATATTCGTAGGCTGGAACAACCATGGATTAGATTGCAGGAACCATTTGCAAATGCGTTTGAAATGTTTCGCGTTCGACAGACGGCTTCTTATTATTTGTGCTGGCTTGCCCTCAAACAGGAACCCGCCATGCGATACACTTCGGCTCTTTCATGTTTTTCTTACTTGCATACTGTTGCAGATATAATCCCCGAATCTAAAAGAAAATCTTGGATTGAGAAAAAGACAGTGATCAAAGACGAAAGGGAACACAACTATTTACAGAATCCTTTCAGATGTGCAGAACTTTGGTTTTGCCCTGATCCGTGTTATGGGAAAAAGACGCATGGTATAAAGATTGTGGGGAACGATAAAAGTGAAGAGGGTAACCCATGTAAAGGGCTTAAAGATGAAACATGCGACTGGATGCCCGGAGCGAACACAAACTTCAGAGATTTAATGCGCAACAAACTTAACAATACATGTAAGTGTTCTTCAAGCAGAAAAGGATTCAAGTGGATACCCCAGTTTCAAATGTGCGCTGACGCTGACGAATGTTACGACGGAACTTATCACTGCGCCTCTGATAAGGTGTGCAAGAACACTGTGGGTGGGTACAGGTGTCAGTGTGAACGTGGTTACAAAGAGGACCCAGTAACGCGGTTATGTGAGCCGCTTACGTTGCTTAGAAGTGAGAAAAAGCTGCTGAAATATAACCCGGATGTAAATAAACCAAAGCAGATAGGTTTGTTCGACGAGGTAGAGGAATTTCTTGGCTTCTCTTCATCCAGGAGTCTTATGAATAGTGCAGAAACTATGTTACTTATTGTTGCAAGTGTTTGTATACCTCAGTTTTGAAAACAAACGATAGGGAGATAGGGAAAGGATATGCAGACGGGACAAAAGGAACTGCACATTTTAACCATTTCATTCCTGCAGACCAATACAGATATCTTTGCAAACAGTGAAGATCCTGATGAGACGGCTCGTAACGAGCCGTCTCATCAGGATCTGCACTATTTGCCATGCTGTTATAACTTATTGATAAACGTCTATTTGCAACAATAGGTGTGTCCCAATTCAGAGACGGAAGTCCATTTCAGAAACTCAAGGATGAAGGAGTGCATTCTTATAAACTTGTTTTAGGTAAGGCAACATGACATATTAAGATATATCAGATAAAAGTAATGTGCAGTGGCCTATACGCCGTATTTACCCTCTTAAATATTTTCGCGCGTCTGGCTGCGGATACAGGGGGGTGGGGGTCGCAAGTATGAATCCAAACTAAGCAGCATAACTTTTGTAGATATTGATCACGAAATCATTTCTACGGTTATTCTCCCACTTTCGCTGATTCAAGAAGGACAGTTGTCAGTTAGCGGGCGAAAGTATGTGCACAAGTACTGGTTAACCGCTTAGAGGAATAAGCCTGCACAGGAAATAGAGTGTAAACTGACCGGCTCGACATAACTTTAACAGTGTTGACTGGGCCGTAAAACTCCAACTCAGACTACTATATGTATTTGAACAACCTAACGCCTTACTATACCCTATTTAGCCTTTAAAAATATTCGGACACCTTAACCCTTGCCATGCTGAATAAATTAAGGTGCCACGCCCACTTCTAATTTTTAACCTTTTAGATTACTTGATCCAAGTTGTGATACAAATGCACGTACGTGTATTTGATGAAAACAGTGCAGATCCAGATCAGTTGGCTTCTTCAGAAACCAAATGATCTGGATCTACAATGTTTGCAAAGGCAGGGGATATAAGGATTCAGCAGGTCTAGGGTTAACTCCAAACCATACTTGTGCTAAAATTTAAACAAGTCCATTTGCTAATGTAATACATATTGCTGTGTCTGAAAATTACTTAATGAGTGGCAAATAATGTAGACGACACATTTTTTATTTTTCAGAGAAAATAAAGCTTGACATTTCATGTGAATAGTCCGCCTAGCACACAATTCAGAAGACGTCAGTTCTTACTTTCTTCGAAAAATAATCAGTCTTGGAATGTCGTCTGCTTCTGCAGATGCGCAGGCTGATCTGATTCTGCGCTGGGTGCACATATCTGAAGGTACGTTTTCTGGCTAAAAGGTTTTTTTTTCCAAGTGATGTCGAATGTCTTAAATTTAAACTAGTTCAATTGGTTACCTTTTGTTGTCTAAATAAATCTGCGGTGGACGAGTAGCGAACAGAGTAGACCCTGATCAGATTCCGGATACTGTGGGCGTCAAATCTGGGATTACACTGTTTGCACGATGTTAAATGTAGGGTAGTGTAAACATGGTATATAGAGATATTTTTTAGCCGTCACTACTTGTCAGATAATTCTGGTTACAGTATTTACCCTAAGAATTCGGAGTTCTCCTTTTCGCCTTATCATAGTTATTTGTCCTAATTGTTTCAGAAGTCAATTTCAGTACCTATTCAAGCGTCTGTATGAGTTGCAAACAGTGTAGACCCGATCAGACCCACGTTCTGCGGCGTCTGATCTGGGTCTACACGGTTTGATCAGGTATGTCTGCCGCCGGGTATATACTGCTGCATGGTTCTGTCAGCTCTCCATTACGAAAACAAGCCTATTCAAATATACTGAAAAATTTACCAACAAAAAATTAAAATTTTTAGATAAAAATTCTGATATTTTTCATATTTATGCTCAAAACATAGATTGTGGATACTCGTTAGAACCGCCTCGGCGAGGTGGCTCTAACAAGTACCCACAATCTATGTTTTTGAGCAGAAATAAGAAAAATAATGTTTACCCTTTTAATCCCCAGTTTTACTGTATAAAAATGGGGTTATAGGGGTCAACATTATATAGGCATGTTTTCGGTATGCAGATTTCCAGTTATAAAGAACTTACTCACAAACTACTCAGACAAAGTCATTAGAGATGACTTCCTCGTGTCTCAGGAAACTCGAACATTCCATAATACGATTTATTCTTAATTGCAGTTTTATTTTTCGCCAGGCTCCTGTTAACCAGTCTGTTTATCGCCAGACTCATGAGAACCAGTCTGTTTTTCGTCACTCATGATAACCAGTCTGTTTTTGTCATGCACATGAGAACCAGTCTTTTTCGTTAGATTCATGAGAACCAGTCTGCTTTTGGCCAGACTGATGAGACACAGTCGGTTTTTTTTTGTCAGACTCTTGAGAAATGGTTAGTTTTTCGCAAGACATATGAGAACCAGTCTGTTTTTCGAAAGGACTCCTGAAATAAGAATCAGGTTGTTTGATACGTTTCGCAATAGTGAATGCCAAGGCTGCGTTCAAATGTGCAAGCTACTAGCGAGTGTGCCCTGGCTCCCTGCTCCTGTTGGTGCTTGTCACTAGGTACAGGGCTATCTCTTTGCTCTTCTGAACGCAGCTCAAGTCTTCAATCACCTAAAGGTGAATGCAGGAATAATTCTGGCTCAGAATATCATGGGACAGAAAAATTATCATTCAGTAAAACTTGGCTTGAAATAATGAATTTTCAATGCGACATTTTAGCCAAATCTTTAGCTAAATTACATTTTGTTGAGATTTTTTATCCATTTAAAAATTTCAATGATATTTTCGCAAAAAGAAAGGAAGAACAAATCTCTCAAATTTTTACCCGAAAATAATACCTGTGAATGGATACACTTTAAATGGAGGAGGCTCTGTTCTTTAAGGAGTTCCTTTAAGGGTAGAGCCTTTTTCAGAAGACGCATGATGTTCAGGAGGGCAAACAGGATATAACAGATGTTGTCCCTCGCGAATTTAGCGAAAATCAAGCAACTGCATCACTTTTCTCTTCATCTGCATCAGTATCAAAGCTTTTATTATCCATGGAGCAGAACATACTTACGTAATTGTTGTGCATGAACTTAAAAATGAGCCGAGACACAGTATTTTCTGCAAATTTGCATGTGCGCCCAGCGAAGACTCCGATCAGCCTGCGCATTTGCGCAGGTTGATCAGAGTCAACGCTGTCAGCTTGAAGACGCGTTGGATCCTTGGCTATCAACATTATTCCTGCAAAGTCTCTGATCAGACTGTGCAGATTCACAGGCTGATCTGTCTGAGTCTTCGCCAGGCGACACACAGTCTTGTAGGAAACGCTGTGCTCTGGCAGAAATGCCACTCTGAAGTCATGAGGTGTCCAGTCGCGCTACGTACGGAGTAATCACATGAAAGTTTAAATCACAGTATGTTACCATAGCGCTCATTACGCACATTACTCATGTGCGAAAGGAAAAAAAAAATATCTGCAATATATAACATAAACTATTAATAAAACATAAACTATTTATAGGGGCTGCTCTTAAAGGAAATAATTTGCTCCCCTCTGGGAGCAAATTATTTCCCTAAGGAGTAGCACCAGTTTAGAAACGACAGCTGAGAGGATGCCTCTAATTACAACATGTACTGTGAAAAAAAAAAACTGTCTGAAATAATAGTTAGGGACACATAGCTACCATATATTGCTGCTCTACAAATTCCACCTAGAACTTGATAGCGCGGATCCAGGACGATTATACAACGTCGCATCAACGTCGATGCAACGTCATGACATTTATGCAACATCGCATTAACGTCGATGCAATGTCATGACGTTTATACAACGTCGCATCAACGTCGATGCAACGGCAGTTATACAACGTCGCACCACGTCGATGCAACGTCATGATGTTGTATCGATGTTGTTGCGACGTTGTATAAACGCTATCTGCCCGCTGGGTAGTAATCAAAATTGTGTTGGTACTGATTAAAGTCATATCAGTAAGGTGATACTAATGAGTACAGACATTGTTGTTTTCAGAAAAATTTAAAATAATCCTTCTTGGGAAAAAGTGTCTTATCTTGACTCTTAATAAGTACGGTGCAGAACGAAACTCGAATACAAAGAGCAGACCGTTTGAAGCCATTTTAAGTTAGTGGTTTTGTAGCGATTAATAGGTTTGTAGTGGTGTCTTTTTTGCGTGGACACTTCCCAGCTAGCATTCTTTATAAATCTATAGCGGGCCGTTATCGGCCCGTCAGGGTAGCTGACGGGCCGATAACGGCCCGCTATAGATTTATAAAGAATGCTAGCTGGGTTTATTGTTAAGATATTATTGCTTCGTTTATTTATTTTTTTTTTTTTTTGTCAGTATGTAAATAGGTTTTGTTTAAACACTGATCAGAAGAAGGCCGATAACACCCAAAAGTGCTTAGTTTCCCTGCAATGTCATTAAAAACAAGTTTCTGTTACATGTACTTGTTACGCCATAGGCGGCCAAGACGCACCGAGGGTGACTTCAAATTTGATTAAGCTCCGGGTAGGGCGATGCACTAACAAAATTTGAATTTTTAACAACTTTTTTTTTTTTACATATACTATTTACAACATATATAACAATACAAATAACAATACAATACACAATTCCAAGCAAGTCTCTTCACATTGGCACGGTTGGGGACATACTGGGTATATTACTTGATTAACCTGGCTTGGTTAATCATTTTTATGCACTCAGTATGACCCCAACCTAAATGAGGAGAACTGTGCCAATGTGAAGAGATCTCTGAGGAAGAGATTGTCTGCCTTCCCTTCCTTGCCTGCCTTCCCTTCCTTCACCCTATAACAGTACGGTTTCTTACTTCTGAGTCTAATGCACTGTTCATTTGAGTTTGAGCTCATACTTAACGCGTTTTTTTTCAACGATACATTTATTTCATTTATTGGCCGGTGCGCGAATCGCGCCGGTCTCTTAATATAGCTTTGGATTTTTATGTTTGAAGAAGTGTTCGATTAGCGCAGAGCGCAGTTTGGTAAGTTTGAATATGACCTGCAGTCCATCTTTGGTAAATTTGACTATGACCTGTGGTCCATACTTAAAAAGTTCACATATTCATATCTGACGCATGCTAAAATAAGCTTATAGATAAGATCTGCACAACTTATAAGTTTTGGCAGGTTTTTTTTTTTTTTTTTTTTTTTTTTTTTTTTTAATAATAATAATGTACAAACTAAATATCGTGGAGATCCCAATATGACTAGGATTCGCATATTGCTTGAGAAAATTCATGAAGCTTAATTAAAGCATACATTAAAGAATCACAACGTTTAGTTCTTTTTTACCTATTACTTTGAAAATTTATCAAACTTTAGTATACCCGTGTCCCATATTTCTAAGTAAATATGAACAAAATTTGCGCCGGTACTTAGACGTTTACGTCTAAATATTTTGTCTTGTTCTATTCTAACATAGCCTTTAGGCTGTTTATATTATAATGGACCCTAAGACCTAAGATTTTTCATGACGAATCTAAAACTTCAGAGAATTATTTTTCCATGGATTCATTTGTCGGTCTCTGCTCGATTCCTGTCCTCTGGACAGGTATTGGATATCAAAATTTTCTTGCAAGGACACAACGAACTGTCCATTGACGACGCTGTTTCGTTGCCTGATTGTCCTTCATTTGGACAGTGTCATTGGGTGAAAACATAGTAAGGCTATAACCTTGAAACGCATCATTTCCACGCTTTATGCGCTTTTCACGCTTTATGCGTTTAGCAACCAGTTTTGCCTTATTAAAGTTACTATTAACAAACAAGTGGTACTACAGTAGAAATGGTACCACCTATATAAAAACAAGAATGTGGTCAGCTTGCGCTGCGGTCTGCTCTGAGTCGTAACAGTACTTCCATGTTCATAATACAGTCAAACTTCAATGGCTCGAACATCTTCGGGACCATGTAAATTCATTCTAGACAGGCATTACGAAAACAAGCCTATTCAAACATATCGAAAATTTTACAACCAAAAAGGAAATTTTTCAGATAAGAAATTCTGATATTTTTCATATTTCTGCTCAAAACATAGATTGTGGGTACTCGTTAGAACCGCCTCGGCGAGGCGGTTCTAACGAGTACCACAATCTATGTTTTTTTAGAAAAGTAAGAAAATATTGTATACCCATGTATACCCCAGTTTTACTATATAATAGTGGGGTTTAAGGGGGTCAAAATTATATAGGCATGTTTTCGTGATGAGTAGCTCGAGCTACAGTCTGATCAGAATCTTCACTGATCGCATTTTGGATAACCAGGGATGCAAAGTTTTAAGTGTTCCATAATTACATATTTGGATAACCAGGGATGCAAAGTTTTAAGTGTTCCATAATTACATATTTGACATGATCATAATTTCATTAGTGACTGCTCATCTTATAGAGTGCCATTTAAACAATGTTTATTTTTTTCGTTATTTCTTTTCTTTCTTCCATCAGTACCCTCAGGGCATTGATTTATTCCTCATGAACAATCATTGAAATCGAGTATTATGTTTCTTTTTCGTATTTGTTCTGCACTTCCAGAGGATCCCTTCTTCAGAATCTTGTTAGACTATATTGAGAACAAGTATTAGCTTCCACAAAAAGTTTGGTCTGCGCTTAGTGTGCTAAGCGTAGACCAAGGTTTTTTTTTTTTTTTTTTTTTTTTTTTTTTTTTTTTGTGAAATCTAATACATGGTTATTGAGCAGTCAATATAAAAAGCATTAGCCATAACCTATCACAAAGTGCTTCCGGATCAAAGGCAAACATTAAGAATGTCGTAGACATGGGCGTAGACAAATACACACGGTACTCATTTTAGGCCATGATGTCATGCCGTAGCTTCAACAGTTTTATTATTAGTTTTATATGTAGATAAAACTTTTTTTAAACCATTATGTTGGCAAAATGATATTTGACATATCAGAAGTGCAAATTTTAATGACTCACTTATATGAATGCAGTTATGATTACACTTTTATAGCACTTTTTTATGGTGGAACTTTGATAAGTCTTAAGTGCGAGGTTTAAGGGAACTGACGCAGTTTCAGGGGAGGTAACTCTGTCAGAAATATTTTATCCCCTTCTGAAAGGGGATCTGCTCTAAAAGGAAAGAATCTGCTCCCCTTGGGAGCAAATTCTTTCTTTTTAGAGTAGACTGCTTTTCAGAAGGGACTTGGTGTGCAGGAGTAGTATAGGGCATAGTGCTGCCCTATACTACTTGCAGGACAGCCAAAGTAAGACATTGAAAATGCCGAAAACTCTACCATTTGATCCAGTCCCCATAAAGAATCATTTATAGTCATAGTTTCTAGCTAAAACAAGCGAGTCTACTGATATGTTGCTGACGTATCTTTTTTTTCTTGTTATATCCTCAGCAGATAGGCTGGGCGTCTCATTTGAGGCGTTTTCCGTTGGCCCAGACCTGGAAACAAATCATTAATAAAAATACAACTATCCATGGCAGTGAATAATTCAGGAATCTAAAAAAAAATGTTTTCTTACGGAAACGTGTTTGTGGGTAATTATTGGAGACGCCTCTAGCAAGGAGTTAGTTTGCTTTTCGCTTTTCGTCTTTCAGAGGTTAGTTTGCTTTTCGCTTTTCGCTTTTCGTCTTTCAGATGTTAGTTTGCTTTTCGCTTTTCGTCTTTCAGAAGTTAGTTTGCTTTTTGCTTTTCGCTTTTCAATCATTGGTCTGTTTCATGTTGTAACTGTTAAGTGTCTGAGTACATGAATGAGTGAGTGAGTGTCTGAGTGAGTGAGTGAGTTAGAAAGTGAGTGAGTTAGTTTTTTACGTCAATCAAACAGCTCATGACATATGCAGACGTTCATTTGGTCAAAGTCAATATTATTTTTGTTTTTCGCTTTTCGTTTTTCGCTTTTCGCCTTTCGTTTTTCGCTTTTCGCTTTTCGTCTTTCAGAAGTTAGTTTGCTTTTCGCTTTTCGCTTTAGAAATAGCGCATTTTCTAGAAAGCCTAATTTTCGGTTGCTGAATTCTTCATAAGGGCTGCGCCATATGAAAACGTGTCTTCGGGCATATGCGGACAGCGAAGGCCCAGATCAGCCTGCGCATCCGCACAGTCTGATCAGGACCTTTACTGTCTGCTGACAGATTCATCGGATACTACAGAATGTATGAATGGAGAGCAGAGGCCCGTTTGATATTTTGTGTATGCCCATGATGATCTGAATCTGCGCATTTTGTGTTCGAAGGCCTTATTTCGCTTGACGCGGCTAATAAGTAAAATAAACGGGCTTGATACACTGGCAGATTTTCCGCCATTTTTAATAAGGGAGATAACTTTCATGACTTCGTATTTGCTTTCCTGGATGCAAAGCTTCTTCTCCCAAGGAGAGCAAATCTTTCTTTTAATAGTAGACCCCTTTTCAGGAGGGAGCAAAAACAATTTTGACAGAGTTTTCTCCCTTGAAAGTGTATCAATTCCCTTTAAAGGTCACGAACTGCAACAGTTTACAGAACATCGGATTGGTTTATTGTAGGTCTTATTGTAGATTTTGTCATGTCATGGGCCAGTGCTTAACAAAACCTACAATAAGACCTATTATAAAGACACAGATCAACCTGTACACCAACCCAGTATTGCAAGGGTTCTGATTTATCTTTCTTTCGATAGCCCGGAGATTGTAGAAGGCATATGCGATCAGCGAAGACTCTGATCAGACTGCGCGGATGCGCAGGCTGATCTGAGTCTTCGCTGGTTGCACAAGTCTTAATGTAGGTTTTGTAGTACGATGGCTCATTAGTTCCTTACTAAATAAATAGATTCAATTTTTTGCCTGTTTCCAAAGTTTTTTTGTTTTTTTTTTTTTTTGCCTGCTTCGATGCCAGAATTGGTAAAAAGTTATAATTAAGGCAATTAGACAGTAGATATTAACAAAATTTTACATTTTAAGTGGCTGCTTTGAATATGAAAGTAGAAAAATCATCTGGATGTACAAATTACTCTTACACCTGCTACAAGATCTGCGCGTCAGTGTTTCGAAGAGGCAGAAACATGATGCATAATATAGGTACCATTCCGTATCTTGTTTTGAGGAACCGTTGTCAGGCAAATACAAAGTATTTACAATTTTAACCCTTAA
Source organism: Anodontia alba (assembly GCA_964016985.1). Classification (NCBI taxonomy): domain Eukaryota; kingdom Metazoa; phylum Mollusca; class Bivalvia; order Lucinida; family Lucinidae; genus Anodontia; species Anodontia alba. The sequence continues at coordinate 101,970,935 of OZ024825.1, read as the reverse complement.
AGCGCCAAGAAAATCTGCATCTGAAAATGTCGTCTGCTTATGTCGTCTGCTGCATCTTCTTGCAAACTTTTCAAACTTACATTTTGCATATAGGCAAACAGTGTGGACCCAGATCAGACTGTTCCTAAAGGAGCAGTCTGATCTGGGTCCACACTGTTTGCAACAATGACTTTTAAAATAACCGGCAGAAGACAAAGCAGACGACAATTATTGTGATTGGCGCTTTAAGGGTTAACTAAAAAAATTATGAGCTGTAGAATATTTGCAAAAAACATATAAAATACATAAGGAAAATTAATTGTAGTCTGTAACCTTTGAGGATGGTCACAGTATCATATTTTTCCTAATTCAGACAGACAGGTCTGTGAAATAGTGTAGAGCCAGATCAGTGGGTACACTGTTTGTCACTCACTCATTCATTAGAATTTAGACACACCAACATGTAGTATGAACCGTTTTAAAGTGTAGGACAAGTGGGATATAGACAAATATGATATACGATGGTCAATAAATGCTTCAACGTCAGAAAACGTACCTCAAGACAAGCGCGCACAGTGGAGATTCAGATCAGCCTGCGCATTTGCGCAGTCTGATCAGAATTTCAACTGGGCGCATTTTGGATAGCCAAGGAGGCAACGTTTCTTCGTGCGGACAACGAACACTCTGATCTGACTGCGCGGATTATCACTTTGACTTGACTATTTGTTGGGCGCACATGTCAGAAGTTAGGTTTTCTTATACTGCGGTTCAAATCTTCTGCTAAGGAAGTTGTTAAAAAAATGAACATGTCTCAAGAGTTTTACTGTGAACCGTATTTATCCTTAATATTCAGACACTTTAACTCCTTACACTATATTTTTCATAGAATGTTAACATTTTCATTTGACCATTTTACTACCTGTTGACACCGCTAAACACTGCTGAACGAGTGACACAGTGTAGACCCTCTACGTCGACATTGATGGCTCAGGCTTGTCTTTCCGAATACTGTATTAGATCCAATTACCGCACATACCAATACAAGCGCATAGTCAAGAAATTTCGTAGTCTTCAGATTACAGCATGTATCTATTTCTTTATAAAAGCGTTTGTTGTTGGTACTCATTTGAATTGCCTCGACGAATTGAGGCAATTCAAATGAATACCAACAACACATGTTTTTATAAAGAAAATCAAAAACATACAAAAAAAAAAAAACCCCAAAAATACACACAAAAACAACAACAACAACAACAATAACCGCATAAGCATCATTAGATAAGTCCTTTGCTGATCTTTTATCTTTAGTATAGGTGGATACAAAATTTACCACAAGTTTTCTCAGTAATTTTGAAAAACTTAAGCGCACGGTGTGGTAATTAGGTCGAATACGGTACTTGGGATTTAAGCGGTATGACTAAAAAACTGCAATTGAATCGTTAATAAATTGCAAACGTTTGAGGAACATGCTTAAATTTCGAGAGGCGGAGAGAGAACGTGTCAACGAAAGAAAAAGAAAAAAAAGAAGGAAAAAGGAACAATTTGCGCAAGCGCAATTGTACATGCATACTTTCAGGTAAGAATTTCATATTTTGGTTAGCTATTTTTGAACTGTCAGGACATTTACGTGTTAGGTAGAACACAAACTGATTAAATCCATGGGAAAAATTCTAAAATTTACCCATTTATGCCGAGTGAACTCTTCTACCTCAGCTGTTTGGACTGTTCCATTTCAAACTGAAGAAGTGTCTGGTCTGGTCAGTTTTTGTTATTACGCTCGTACCATGTTTTATGGAAATTGCAGTAGTTAATACAAACAGTTTAGACCCTGATCAGACGCCGCGTCTGATCAGGGTCTACACTGCATTAAATCCAGAAATCCCTACAAAACGTGGTAATAATGAAAGCTAACCGGGCACCCTAGATAGGAAATAAACATGTCCAAACAGTTGATGTAGAAGAATCACTTGGCATAAACGGGTTAACTCTTTCACTGCCACAGGCAATAACAATAGGCTTTTGCAAACAGCAAAGATCCAGATGAGACGGCTCAATGAGCCGTCTCATCTGGATCTACGCTGTTTGACATTCAGTCTTTCAACTTTACAAATAAACGTCTTTCCAAACGATAGTTTGTTAAAATGAAAAAAAAAAAAAAAAAAAAAAACAAACAAAAAAAACAGACGGCAAATGTCGTCTGAAATATGGTACCGAAAGAATTAAAAAGAAAACGCATTTATATAACCTAGAGCCACCGTAGTTGCCGCTTTGGTAGCTCCGGTAATTCTATCGCAGTATTAAACACATTTATACCATTTATACCGAGTGGACTCTTCTGTCATTAACTCTTCTCGTTTTTTTTTTTTTTTTTTTTTTTGTTTTTTTTTTTTCGAAAATCTAATCTGTTAGGAGAGTCCCATATCTGATCCAAAATGGCATATACGTATGTGCATCGGCTGTAGCGTTTACCCTCACAGTGAGATGGTCTTATTCAGTTTTAAGTAATTTTACACATTCCACTGCCAAAATTGCCAAATCGTCAAACCCTTGACAACCCATTAGGGGACAGGTCACATTGTTTCGATAATTCCTTGCGGGCGCTGTGAAGAGTCCCCTTACGAAGAATTCTTCACTCGGAAAGTATTCCGGTTTTCGTAAGTTTTCGTAAGGGTGGGGCCCAGTTTGCCCCTTCATGTTGGCTTCCTGAAGAAATTCTCTACAGTTAATTTTCTTTCAATTGATTGTATTTACCACAAAAATATATATATTACTACCTATATGCTTTTGGGTGTTTGGAGGCATATATTGATTACCTTTATTTTTCAAAGCATGATCATGCCAATTGCTTGCTTATAAGTATTGTTTGTTTATTGCACTTATTATGGACTTCAAAAGTTTTTTAATATATGGTTCTAATTTCCCAAAAGCATATTGTTGTATTATGTATTGTTTTTATCACCATTAATAAGTCTCTAACATCAGACAATTTTGCTGTGTTACCACCATCAGTTTGGATGCAATACTTATCTCATGGAGCGAGAAATTAAAAAAATAGGTAAGAGATATCTAACGGTTCACAGAAAGTAGTGTGGCGTGATTTGTTTCTCTTATTTTTATGCTTTCGTATTGTTTTGTTTAGCTCTTGTTGTTGCGTTTTTGTTTTGTTTTTTTATAGTTTGCTATTTATTTTATTTTTAATTTGTGTCTTGTTTAAATATTGTAGAAAAGGATTATTTAGCCTGGTATAGCATTTGTATTTCAAATCTTCTTCAAAACGCCTTCTAATACCTTGTCCCATTTTGAAATACTAACGAGAAAAACGCATAACGGCATTATGGACTAGTTTTTTTTAAATAACGAAAAAGTGAGAGTTGTGTCTGTCTTGCTCGTGAAATACCTACTTGTTCTCCTCTTCATCCCTACCAAATATGAACGCAATCCACTTAAGAATATAGGTAACATAACTTTGAAAAAAAGGTTAACCAAAAGGTTAACCCGAGACGACGCCCGACGTCCGCCCGCCCGGACATCGCTATTTTAAAGGACGGACTTTCTGAAAAAGCCGTCCAATTAAAGGGAACTGATACACCTTTAGGGGAGACAACTCTGTCACAGTTGATTTACCTCCCTTCAGAAAAGGAGTTTGCTCTAAAAGGAAACAATTTTCTCCCACAGTGCACCCGTTTGTGTGTGTGTGTGTGTGTGTGTGTGTGTGTGTATGTGTGTGTTTTTCCAGAATTAGCTTGGTGTGCAGAAAAGCAAACATGAAGTTACAAAAGTTGCGTCCTTTGTAAAAATGATGGAAACTATACCATGTATTGGGTCCCCTAAAACATTAAATTTTGCTTTTCTTTTCAGGTGTTGATGTTAATTCTCAGCTGTTGCAGACTATTTAGAAAATGCACTTCTACTTTGTAATTTTATATATAATTCAAGGAGCAATGGTGGTAGCTACTGGAGGCCCATTGTCCTGTAACAGCCGTTTTAATTGTTCGTGCCAGGAAAGGCATTTTGCTAAGTTAACTTGCAACTTTATGAATACGAATTTTACTATAACAAGTGAATTGTCCCTGGATATTCAACATATTGCATTTCATGTATACGTTACGTTTTCCCGAACTGATATCAGGATTTTCATGGGCAACTCTGGAAAGCCTTGAAATATTTGACAGCACAAAAATACTCACCTTGCCATACAACTGTTTCAAATGGTTATCTGGAATGAAATTACTTCGTCTTAAAAGAGTAAACTTGATTTCGATTGAAACGGAAGCCTTCTCCAATCTTACTTCACTAGTAAACCCAGATTTGTCCATGAACAGCAGGTTATATATCGCATCTGTACAACAGGGCCTCAAGAAGTTTGCTTCTAATAATTTAGAAGTATTTAATATTAGCGGCATACACAACGCAGAATCTACGTCTCCGTTTTCGATAACTGATGAACTGTTTCGTCCACTGTCTGTTTCTAATTTAAAAGTGTTAGATATGAGTTCGACGCGTGCTTTTTCACTGAGGACGTCTTTCGAACTATTACCTAATCTGGTCTGCGTGAACCTGTCCCGAACCAGTATTTTCGGACTACCCAGTTGCCTATCGACGCTTAATTTGCTCAGCAGTTTAAAAGTTTTTATGATGGATAACTGGCCTGTTTTAGCTAGAGTTAGACTAACCTCGAATTACGCAGAGGAAGATGCTGCTAATTGCAGCTTTGTCCCCTTCTATGATCATACACACTGCTTGATTGTTCCACCAGCGCTAAAGGTACTATCCTTACGTACTGTTGATGAAAACAGTTTGTTTGTCAGTTTAAGAAATAACTTTTGTGTCGCCTTAAACAACACTATAGAATATTTTTCTATCAGAGAGATGAAAACGGGAAACCCACTTAGAGCTATTTTTGGTTTGTGGTCTCTCAAATATATAGACATCTCAAATATTGGAACAGCATTTAGTGCTAAGATGTTTCTAAATACGCCTAATGTTGAAACAATATTGGCATCAGGTAGCTCTCTGTTTAAAATTGAAAATGAGCCGGAATTCAACTTTTTCTTATCAAACAACTCCCGACTGAAAAATGTGGATCTAAGTAAAAACGATATATCTTTTATACCATTTAATATGTTCTCTAATACCATTTACATTGAAGATATCGACCTATCATGGAATCTGATTCAGAATATAGGAATAAATTTCTCAGCATGTTTAATCTTACAGAGAATATCTCTTTCCCATAACAGGCTGAAAACAATTGATATTTTATTGTTTGATCATCTAGATCGCATCGCTAGTAAAAATACCTCAAGCGTTGAACTCAGCATCTTAGATAATAGCCTAATATGTGACTGTGAAACACTTGAATTTATCAAGTGGATTCAAAATACGAAAGTAAACATACAAAATAAAAATGATATAACGTGTGATGCTAGCGATTCATTAAGTAAATATCCAGTGCAAATTGACATAGATCTTATGACGTACAGTTGCATAATAGCGGAATCGGCGAATCTTTGGACGATCTTATTAGCTTGCACGTTAAGCGGTGTGATTAGTCTACTTATTGTATTTGTTGTTTTATTTAAATTACGCAATCACATGCCTTGCAGGAAAAAACGCGTAAACTCACCAGAATGCTTCGTTTTAGCTGGAAACATCACTCAGCATCAACACAGACACAGTAATCCACGTTTTACGGCGTTTTTAGCATACTGTCACGATGACACTGACTTTGTTGTGAGAAGATTATTGTTCAGCTTGGAAAGGCTCATGCATGAATATTTTCCAGAATGGGATAAGGAATCTTTATTATTTTTGTATGACAAACACTTCTTACCGGGCCAGCCTTTGGACGAAATTTGTAGAGCGGCAGTTTGCAATAGCTATGTTACAATAGCAATTATTTCTGATAGCTTTTTAAGAAGTTCCTGGTGTCATTATGAAATAGAAACAGCTTTAGAAGCTAATGTCCCTGTGATCCCCTTGTATCTGATTAAATGTGACACGAATAAATTAACTGGTATTTTGAAATTTGTCTACAATCACAGAGTAAGACTTGTTTGGCCTCAGCTTCCACTGGAAACTGATGATTTGACAGAGGAGGAAATAGAAGTCCTGCAAACTTTGGCATTCACAGTATATTCATATATCAAAGAGTCTCACACTGCAAGCTGACAGATGTTATGTGTAACTTTTCAGAAAGACTGTTACCAGAACCTTGTGGGTACTCTGAAGGTATCTCTCAAGAGATGGTGGGGGAGTCAGTGTGCTCTGGAAACAATGCACGCAGATGTTTCCTGTCGTCAATGATTTGACGAAGGAACTGACCAAGCCACCCGGACAGTCCCTTCATTTTGGACTAGTGGGCATACCGCCATGCCATGAGCGCGATGTGTTCGAGATTTGGGTATATCTTTGTAAATATGTGTCATGTATATGTGTATTTTTATAGTCTCTTATAATTCTGTCATAGAACGGCATGGTACTTTATACAATGTAGTATGGCTGTCTTTAATGTATGTATATGTTATGTGTACCATGATGAGGCTCTAATAAACAAATGGTCATACATCGGACTTCTTTACTGGAGCCCTACAATGTATTCTCCATCTATATGTGCGTTCCACTTCTTTCGCCGTATTCTAGTATACTATGTATGTACAGGTATATTACATGTGTTGTACATTTGCCTTCCGAATATATATTACAGAACCAGGGCCCAGTTGTTCTAAGCTAAAGACGTCGTTAGTTAACGTTTCGTTAAAATTTAGATCGAGTGATACGCAAATATGCCGAAAATTTTTGTTGAAAAAATGTGAGTAGCTTTTGCAGTGCAAAAGCTACTCACATTTTTTCAGCAAAAAATATCAGAATATTGTATAATGAATCTGCTAAAACAGTTAACGAAATGACCCTTAACGAGCTCGTTAAGCTAACGACGCTTTGAACAACTGAGCCCTGGCTTTATACTCGTATCTTTAAAACGGTGAATGGAGGCAGCATTTCTGCAACAAAAGTCAGGCAGATAGTCAAATATATGGACCTTTAATTATAGTGTATACTAAAATGAATATGTCAGGACATAACAGTTCAGAGAGTTCAATTTAAAACAGTTGTAATTATTTCCATGCTTAAAATATGAGCTTAACTATACCTAATTTAGTGCCACAGATGCCTTTCTGTTATTTATTCATCAGTGTGGCTAAACCCCAAAAGTTTGGAAATGAAACGTATGATGCACATGTCTTGGCAAGCAGCAAGGCATACAGAAAGCAAAATAAGCCTAAAAGTGGATCTCGAACTCGTTAAGATACATGTCATTTTGACAAGTAGATCTTAGTTTTAGCATTTTTTTTGAATTTGTAATATAAGAAAGATTGAAGTATAAAATAGTTGTTTAATTCAGCACCTAAGTACTGACGTTAACATCGCAGTATCAACCTCAGCACTTAGGAACTGATACTGAGCTGATGATAACCTCGGGGACGAACGAATCATCCACCAGCAGAGATACTGACCCAGTGGTTTGCAATATGAGCTTAACTATACCTAATTTAGTGCCACAGAGGCCTTTCTGCTATTTACACTTCACCAGTGTGGCTAAACCCAAACGTTTGGAAATTAAAAATGAAAAAAAGTTTGCTTTTTTGTCTCTAAGGTATCATTCCCCTCTGTCTCAGGTAGCCACTAGCATATATTGTGTAAAAATGTCCGCAAAAGTATTAGCTGAGGCACGATGGTATGGTGTGGGGTGGCAGTACTTACTTATTTTCCATTTCTATGCTTTAAAATAGCAGAAATGGACAGTTCTACCCAAATTTAGGACCAGATTACTTTTCATTTAGAAAAGTTGTTTTCATGACAGTAATGATGGGTTAATAAATGTCCGCTGCTATAAAAATAATGCAGTTACTGAAACTTTGTTTTCTATCATTTCGTAAGCAAATTTACATTGCTACTGTTAGAGGCCTTTCTCCAACAGCTGAAATAGAAATCACTGAAACACCAAAGGAAAGAATGAAGGTTGATGCTTTTGTATAAGGGTCTAAAAGATCAAGCAAAAATGCCGACATCTGAGCATAAATCCATACAGATTAGGTAGGAAGCAGCACTCGCTTGCTTTTCAAGTGGCCTTTAACATAACAGATATCTACAAACCCAGCTTTCTTGTCAGCTATCGTTAGGGATTTTAATGCACTCCCGGCTTCATGTTTAACTATTTGTTTTGAGGGAACATGGGAGTAGATATTACACAGACTTGTTCACGTAATAATATTGCTTTCAAGAGAAACTGCTTACTTATCGGCCTTCTTCTGATAAGTGTTTTACAAGATGAGAAAAAAACAAAATGTAGCAGGAAAAAAACAACTTAACATTAAAGTGCCTACGCAAAGGTGACACCGCTACAGAGCCACTAAATAATCGCTACATAGCCACCAATTAATCGCTATCAAACCACTAATTAATCGTTACAAAGCCGCTAATTAATTGCTACAAAGCCACTTATTAATTACTTATTAATTACTACAAAGTCACTAATTAATCGCTATAAAACCACTTATTAATCGCTACAAAGCAACTTATTAATTGCAACAAAAGTAATAATTAATTACTATAAAACACTCACTAATAGCCACCGATTAATTGCTATGAAAACACGAATTAATTGCTACAAAGCCACTTATTAATCGCTAGAAGACCATCAAATAATCGCTACAAAGCCACTAATAAAAGCTACAAAACCACAAATTAATCGCTATAAAAACAAAGATAAATCGCTATAAACTAACAAATTAATCGCTACGAAGCCACCCATTAGTAAATTGCAACAAAACCATTAATTAATACCTACTTACTTGCTAACATACCCAGATACCTACCATGTAGAAGCACGCACGCATACATACATACATACATACATACATACATACATACATACATACATACATACATACATACTGTTCACCTAGTTTCCATCTTACCTTAATTGCCACCTACCCTCTAATACTTCAAGATATCTATCAGTCAGTAACATATATACGTATATATGCATACAACTGATTGATTGTGTTGGCGTTTAACGACACGTCAACCCTTGTGGGTCATTTTGTGTCGTCTCCCAGAGAAAGGGAGAAAAAGAGATAGAAGTGATAGTATAGGAGATGAAAGGGGGGGGGGGGGGTACAGGTAAATATAGTTCATTTGTCTACCTACCTACCTACCTACCTATCTAGCTACCTGACTACCTACCTACCTATATACTTACTTACCTACTTACCTACTTACTTATCTACCGTTGCATCCAGATACTTATCACTCAGAAAATAATGCCTACCTACCTACATACCTACCTATCTACCTACCTGACTACCTACCTACCTGCCTATATACTTACTTATCTACCTACCTACCTACCTACTTATCTACCGTTGCATCCAGATACTTATCACTCCGAAAATAATACCTACCTACCTACCTATCACCTACCTGACTACCTACCTACCTTCCTACCTGCCTATATACTTACTTACCTACCTACCTACCTACTTATCTACAGGTGTATCCAGATATTTATCACTCAGAAAATAATACATACATACGTACGTACGTTCGTGCGTGCTTGCGGGCGTATACACAGGCATGCATGCAATTTTACGGGGTTTTGTTTACACGTTGTACGTATTTTTCTGTGTGTAAATAATTATAATGTTATATAAAACACGGTATGTGAAAAAAATGGAAAGGGGAGGAGGTGCCGGTAAGAAAAACAAAACAAAACAAAACAAAAAACAAACAAACAAACAAATAAAAAAACAACAACAAAACATAAAAACAAACAAACAAAAAAAACAAAACAAACAAACAAAACAAAACAAAACAAAACAAAAACGCAAAAACGGCTATAGAACCTGTCTACCCTTGGTATTGTATTCAAGTTTCATTATTCAATGTGCATGTTAAGGGTCAAAATAACACATTTAAACTCCCATATGGGTCGCACCATGCGAAAACGTGACTTTGGACATATGCGGACAGCGAAGGACCAGATCAGCCTGCGCAGTCTGATCAGGACAATTGTTGTTCGCTAACAGATTTATTGGACAATACAAAATGTTTCAATGGAGAGCAAATGCCCAAATGAGACTTTGCGCATGCGCGGAGTGAATCAAAAACTGTGTGCATTTTGCGCATAGTCGAAGACACATTTTCACTTGATTTGGCAAATATACTTTTTTTTATTGTTTTCAGTCCCAAGTGGGATTTAGACCAAACTTTTTATAATATCTACGATGAGATACAAAGGGACTCCGGGACCGTCCTACTTCCTATCCGCACCTCTGCCCGCACCCCCGCCCCCACCCCGTCCAGCATCACTTACGTATTCTCTATCTCCTGAATGAATACTAATATTCAGACAACGTGAGACATCGTAAAATTACCATAATGACTTTATTTCTGCTGAGGTTTAAAGTGTCAGTAACGAGCCAGCGCACGACAAAACCTACTAGAAGACGTGCGATCAGCGAAGTATCAGATCAGACTGCGTATCCACGCAGTCTGATCTGATACTTCGCTGATCGCATGTGAACTCTACAGCCTCGTATCCACGCAGTCTGATCTGATACTTCGCTGATCGCATGTGAACTATACAGCCTCGTATCCACGCAGTCTGATCTGATACTTCGCTGATCGCATGTGAACTATACAGCCTCGTATCCACGCAGTCTGATCTGATACTTCGCTGATCGCATGTGAACTATACAGCCTCGTATCCACGCAGTCTGATCTGATACTTCGCTGATCGCATGTGAACTATACAGCCTCCGGGCTATTCAAAGAGGGATAAAGGAGAACCCTTGTCATACTGATATGAACATAGGCCGATCTAAGTCTTCGCTGGTCACACAGGTCTTATTGTAAGTTTTTGTCGTGCGATAGATGAAAAACTTACCCCAACTCTTGAACTTACACTGAGTAAATCAAGAACGTTCCGGGGGAAAATGGCCAGTGACTACCGTGTTAACTTCCTAATTCCTTGCCATACTTGTCATTTAACCCTCCGTAACGAGCCGTCTTATTCGGATCTACACTATGTGCCATTCTGTGCATGATTTGTTCATTAACACCTCCATTTACGGCAATGAGTGTGTCCAAATGCAAAGATGGAAGAGTCCTTTTCAGAAACTCAGGGGTTAAAGATTTAATTTGAACAAATCCATTTTATAACCCGTTGATGATCATAAAAGTGCTGGATGAGTGGCAAACAGAGCAGGTCGGAACATGGCATCATACTTGTCGACATTGCTCATGCCTGTGTCCCTATACTTATGGTTCATACAGTAATTAAATTTTAATATGCACCTCACACATCCGACTAAGATATAGACCAGACGTGCCTCCTAATCGCACAGTTTTGGTAGGTGCAATTGGCTCATATATTTCATTGGCCTTAAAGACAGAAAGCCAAGAGCGTATATTCTGATCAGACTGTGCATATGAGTGTCCTGATCTGTGACTAAATTCGTCAAATCTGCGACACATTTCACATTCTGTTGTTTGAAAACGTTTACCACGAGTATCAGCGGATGAAATTATTCATCCCTATACTGTGTTGTTAAGGGTCCATCACAGTCGGGTGGGGTACCTTAGAAAATGGTCTGTATAGAACTTCAAAATAACCATATGGGTGTCAAAAAGTTTGATATATCTTTTAGTAAGACGGTACTGGGGTCATTCTTTATACATGAAGAACATTTTTCAAACAGGCAATAAAGACGTAAAATATCAGCAAATATATGGGTATTCGCATTTGCAGCCAAATTCAAGGATGATGCATTTTTTTAAAAGCAGTTGCGGGGAGAATATGCCATGATATATCAACAAAAATGTCCCGCGGCACTAATCTTAAAAACAACAAACTTGCACTAAATGCAGACCATTTTCATGCCATGGTATTCTCGGTTTTCAGTGTAGCCATTTTTCATTCATGAAAAAATGTAAACAAAATTTTGAGTTTACCTGTCTACCAGATGAACATACCCAAAATAATGTGAAACATACTTGAAAAAAAAAAACAACAACAACAAAAAACAAACAAACAAACAAAAAAACAACAAAAACCAAAAAAAAAAAAAACAAAAACAAAAAAAACAAAAAAACAAAAACAAAAAAAAAACAACAACAACAAACAAACAAAACACACACACACACACACACACACACAAAACACACTGAAACTCAGCTTTAGGGTGGGTTATATTTTTCCAATGATTATTGCTGCATTAAGCATCAGATGGCAATTACATTTCGACACCTACAATGACTAGACAAACAACTTTTGACCAAAAGTATCTTGACGAGTCACCTGTCCGACGAATCACACATGTGATTCCGCGAACGGCTACTACTAAACACTCCATGGCACCAATGTCATCAAATAATAATGTATATATAGATGCCACGACAAGTCAACGTGGGAGCACTACGAGGAAAAAAGAAAGAATGGTGAATTACACTGAAGTTCATGTTTATTCAGTTTAATTACTACCAACTAGTATTATTTTATGGCCATTAGGTTGTATTTCCATCCTCGGCACAGGAAATACACATATTTTTCGATCTCTTGGGTTGCTATGAGGTGTCGTGGGGTGCCATTCAGTGTTTAGTGACACCCTGTGCGAATTTACAAAAGTTGTCTTTTTTTTTAACCCTTGTCATGATGAATTAATTAAGAGGCCACGCCTATTTCTAAAAGTCAGCCAATCAGATGCCTTGATCAAGATTGTTGATATAAATTCATAAACTGGATGGCAAACAGTGCAGATCCAGATAAATTGGCTTCTTCAGAAGTCAATCGATCTGGATCTACACTAAATGTCAGCCAATCAGATGCCTTGATCAAGATTGTTGATATAAATTCATAAACTGGATGGCAAACAGTGCAGATCCAGATCAGTTGGCTTCTTCAGAAGCCAATTGATCTGGATCTACACTGATTGCAAAAGTAGAGTATATCTGGGTTCAGCATGACAAGGGTTAATTTACTGTTTTACATTTATATCAAATATGAAATAGATTAAATAATGATAGAAAATATCCTGTTATATTTAAATAATTAAAACAGTGCGGATGCAGATGTCCTAAGGTATTTCCGGTTTCTTTTCGAGCAGCAGGGAAACGTGTTGATAACCAGTTTTTCCAATATAATTCGGCAAAAGAGGAGTGATCAAGATAAGTGTCCAAGCCATATATGAAATGGTTCTATGAAGTTTAATTAAGCAGATTATCGTATTAGTCCAGTCAAACTGTGTACGAACCCAAAACAAATTGCAACACAAATGCTTTTTGCATTTTTGTACAAGATAAACATTCAAGTATAACATATCAAAAATAGGACAAAATCGGAAAATACGAAACTTGATTTTTTTTTTGCATGTTTGATGATCACAAATTGGCTTGTTCAAGCATATCATTAATACGTAGTGTTTACATGACAATAGCATTGCTGTTTGTGTTTTATGTCTTAGAACCTCTACTGACTGCACCAGGAATGATCTCAAAGGCCTAAACTATTGAATCTCACTTTATTGTTGCGTATTTTGCCATGTCGGTATAAACTTCATATCACAATACCCCACCCACTTCATTCTGCCTTACAATTTCAAGTGAATTGTCTTGGGTCACAAATGACTTTCTTGTAACAAAGTAAATGTAATGCAGATGATTTTACATGGTTTAAACATGCTTAACAAAGTCTGAATCAAATCAGAATGGTGGAAAGAAGGGTAAATATTCCTAGTAAGGGGTCAATGAAGGGTAATATGCCTTTAATATGGCAGAGGCCCTTTGGGATCATTCCTGGTACAGTCAGATTCATTTTTGTTTCAATTACTATTTTGAAGACTCTGCCGCTTACTTCTTTGAAATAATTATACTTATTAATTTGAAAGGCACCCTCACTCAAATAAGAACGAAGGTAGATAAGGTAACATTCGTTTGCAAGGGGCCCATAAGGAGCCGATATGACGTAATTATGGTAAAATTCCAATTTTATAGGTATCATGTTCAATTAGTATTTCTTGAGACTTAGTCTTAAATTATTTGAAATAATCAAGCTTATTAGTTTAGTATGTACGCTGACTCAAACTAGAATGGAAGATTGTAAGTTAGCGTTCCCTAGTATGGGGCTCAGGAAGGGGAAATATGTCTTCCTTGTGACACCCAAAGTTTTCATATATACGTTATTTTTAATTTCTTGAGGCTTCTCATCTGATTTCATTAAAATGTGCATGCTTAGCAGTTTGGAATGTGCATGTACCCTGTTTAAAACAAGAATGTGTGCTTGGTAGTGTAATTTTACCTAATATGGGGCCCTTGAGGGACCAATATTACATCGTTATGGTAAAATTCTTAGGTGTTGGGTGTATTTGTAGAGATTCCTTAAATGAATACGAGGGTCATTCAATATATAATGCAACTTACCTAATAATTTCTTTAGTACGGAATCAATCACTTTCAAAATTGACATGTAGATACTTCAATACAATGCAATTAGCACGTAACGTCACTCGACGGTTTTCGTAATGACGTCATCATATCATGACGTTATATGACGTCATTGTAAGCGTCATGGCCGCGGTCACGTCTCAAGACCAGCGTAGTTACTTAAAATTGAGTGTCAGCGTAATAAAACAGCAAAGGAAATATTAAGTGCATTACAGGAAGCTTGCGGCACATATGCTCTATCATATTCTCAAGTTACAAGATAGGTCAATGAGTTCAAGAATGATAGGGAGTGCGTTCAAGATGCCCACCGAGCAGGTAGAACTCTGACGGCTACGAACAGTTATAATACTGAACAGTTAAAAAGGTTGTTGAAATCTGATAGAAGGATTACGTGCGAAGAAATGGCTCAGGAGTTGGAAATAAGTGTCGGGTCAGTTTATACTATTCTGCGCTACCATTTGAAGATGAGAAAGGTTTTAGCTAGGTGGGTGCCACATCGCTTGACGTCGGATTAAGCGGAACGTCGTTTGGAAGTGGCCACTCATCTCCTTTCACGGTTTGATTCGGAAGGACAAGACTTTTTATCAAGAATTGTTGCAACTGACGAAACGTGGGTGAGGTCGTATGAACCGAAACTGAAGAGACAATCAGCCGAGTGGCACACACCAAGCTCCCCGAGGCCTGCAAAGTATAGAAGAACTCAGTCTAAACCTAAGATGTTAATGATTTTTGCCTATGATAGACATGGAATTCTCACTAGTCACAAGTCGAGAGTGGTAAAACCATTAATGGGAAATACTATGAGGAGTATATTAAAAAAAAAACACACTAGGACAAGCGATCCGTAGGAAATGAACTGAACTTTTGGCAGCTGGCCCAATAATTCTGCATGACAACGCAACGCCGCACGGCGCGAATGGGGTGACGTCATTGTTATGGCGGTACGAGTTGGAAACGTTGGACCCCCCCCCCCCCTTATTCTCTGGACATAAGTCCCTGCGACTTTGACTTTCCCCCTTATTTCCCGGACATAAGTCCCTGTGACTTTGACCTTTTCCAAAAACTAAAGGAAGATATGAGGGGTATTCGTTATAACGATTTAGAGGAGCTTGAATCCGCCGTGGCCGCGAGGCTGAGGGTACTTGAGAACGGTTGCCTAGCAACGAGTATAGATGACCTGTCAAAGAGGTGGAAGTCTGTCATTGACCACAAGGGAAATTACTTTGAAGGAATGTAGAACGGTAACAACTTTGAAATATTCATTTCGGAAATTATTTAATAGGTTGCATTATATATTGAATGACCCTCGTATATGCATATTAGTTTGGAATGTACCTTGTCTCAAAATTAGAGTGCAGGATTTGGAATGATTGAACCTATCCAGAGGTCCATGAGGGGCCATTGTGCCTTTGCTTTGGCAAAATACCAATTTTGTAATAGACGTTCTATTTTCAGTGTGTGTTTATGAAGCTTCATCCTCCACTTGCTTAAATTAGGGTTTGCTAGTTGATAAGAAACTTAATTCAAACCAGAAGTGCAATAGCAAGTATAACTACCCATAGTAAGGTGTCTATATGGGATCAGTTTGTCTTTCATATGGAAAAATACCATATTTTTGTACACACTTTTTATTTCAATTATTATTTTTGGATACATAGCCTCTTATTTCCTCGAAATTCTTATGATTAGGTATTTGTAAGTACCCTGGCTTAGCTTAAACAAGAATGGGGATGAGCAAGAGGCCATTCACTTGTCGGAGGCATGAAGCCCCCAGCTTGTTTTCTATGCTTACTTTGTTTCGACTAGTATTCAGAATAAGGGTTGATACGTTAAAATTTCTAGTGAAGAGACCATGGGGTCAAACGGTTACCTTATACCTTATTGCAAAATGTTGAAGTTATTTATATTTTTTCTATTATCAATTAGTATATCTGGAGACTTAGCATCTAAGCATCTGATTTCTTTGATATTAAAATACTTTTTTGCTTTCTCTACATACTGCCATACACCCTCTCGGACATTCTAGGCAGGTGTACATTGTACACTCCGGGTTGCAGGATGAAGGCCTACAAGTAACCATTTCGAATTACCGTAGGGTTCTTTAACCTGCGCAGGGTGTGACTTTCCCTGTACAGGGGGCCTCCAGTTAACGTCCCGATCCGAAAGACGGCGCATACCTGCAAATGACACGAATGAAAGCGTGTTTGGACACCGAGAATTCCCTTGCCCAGGCCTGGGATCGATCCAAGTACCTTTAGCTCAAGAGGCCAGTGCGCTCACCACTGAGCTACCACGCTTTACTAGGTCTGTAACATACATGCATCTCAAATAACATTTATGATTAGGCAAGACTACCTATCCCAGCTAGCGGGGTGCATTAGAGCCCAATGTGTCTTCCATGTTGCAATATATTCAATACCGGACGCTGTGTCATACGTCATACCTATTGGTCCCTTATTCAGGGTAAGATGGTCTACCTAGCCCTATTCTGGTTTGAATCAAGGTAGATTCCGAATTAACAAATATAATCAATGAATTTTCCAGTGATGACATTTGAAAAATAGAACTTATATAAACATTGGAAATGTGTCAGAAGGATGCCATATAAACCACTTAAAGTCAGCTTGCTTTCCTATATCTATACACTTTCAAATCCACTTTCTGTTTGTCTGACTTTTTGTTGAGTTTATTCAGTAAAGCCTGATAACCATCTGCAGAGTAAAATCTTCCCTCATGCTATTCTGCTTTTGCTGTTTAATATTATGCTGTCTATATTGTATGCACATTAGAATTTGCCATTATAAAGATATATTGACCCCTAATAGGCCCCTTACATAATTTACATTCCTAAAACTACCCCAAGTCTGGTTTGAGTCAGGAAATCTCTCACACAATCAAGCATAACTATTCAAAGGAGTCTATAGGAACTACAAAATGCATTTAATCATCAGTAATTCGCTATAAGGAAGATACATATTGCTGTTTGTTCGGGTATTGTCACTTTCAACAAGTTTTCAGTCACATCACAATGGTGTCTGGTTGCGACAGGGAGCTCAATGCTCACTTTTATAGTGATGCCTCACGAAAGTGTCATGCCGCAGACACTTGATATGATACCACTCCATGCAGTCACATTATCCTGACACTGGACCGACCAGTCCTAGTTATACCAAGTAAGTCTGAATGCCAAGCTAAGAGCAACAAGTACCAATTTTTAGCAACTCTGGTATGTCGCGGTCCAGGATCGAATTCATGATCTCCCATTCCCCGAAGCGGACACTCTACCGCTTAGGCTACCGGGATCGGCAAGGAAGAACCCAATACTTGAAAAGCTACCCTACTTTCTCCCATAGTGGGCAGTCAGAGTACCATTCCACATAATAATATAATAAAATCAACGATTTAAAATGCAACGCCTCAAGGAATAATAACTAAAGCTACAATAAAGGTAAGAGAAAAGTCCAGGGAGTGCCACAGTCACAAACCGCAGCCCTTCCCAGACACCAAAAGGAAGAGGACACCTATAAACACTTTGGGATTTGCCGCAATGAAGGTAGACTGAAACCTGGTTGGGTTTCTGACAAGGAAAAGTTACCACACTTATCTAAGTCCTGTGTTGAATTAGGGTACCTTTCAAACTTCATTTCTAGGAAACATGGATTGAGCCTCAAAAAAAGAAAGAAAGAAAAAAAAAAAAAAAAAAAAAAAAACTATATAAGGTACAAAACAAAAAAAGAATTTCGGAATGTTTCCGTAAAGCAGATATACTGTACCCTTATAGGCCTCTTTCTAGACAGTTGCCCTGTGTCCCTAATTTTTGCTTGAGTCAGAGTACCTTACAAATTAATAAGCACAAATATTTCAAGCAAAACAGAGGCTAAGTGTTCAGAATTAATAATTGCAAAATAGAACATACAAAACCTTTTTCGCAATACAGTATTTATACTGACCCCTCATGGGCCCCTTTTCAGGGAAATTTATCCTTCCTATCTCCGTTTTGGTTTGAGCCAGAAATTATTAAGCATGTTTATTATAAGCAAAATCATCAGTATGACGTACACGTCGCTGCAATTGATTTATGAATGACCTACAAAATCTCAATGCAAAATGTAGTGGGTGGGGTAATGTAACACTAAAAAAATATATTCAACAAGAAGAAGTTTCATACAACATTTTAAGCGTTTGGAATCAATTCTAATGCAGTCGCTAGAGTTTCTAACAAATAAAACATGCAACAGTCATGCTGATAATTAGATTATTACATGCAATTGATACATGTTAAAATGGAAAAAAAAAAAAAAAAAAAAAAAAAAAAAAAAAAAAAAAATCAAATTTCATATATTCCGATTTTTATCCTACTTTTAATATGTCATATTTGAATGTATACCCTCACCAAAAAAAATAAAAAGAAAATAAAAAATAAAACATTTGTGTTGAAATTTGTTTGGGTTGAGGCAAAATATCGCTAGTTTGATTGGACTATATGTTCACTGGTTGAGATGAGGTAGGTACGATTCACCGTTAATTACGTCAATGGTTGTAAAATGTAACCGCGTGACCAGCTGTAAAAAAGTATGGTGGATGGTTGAAGTCTACAGTTGTCCAAATACTTAGGGTTATTACGCTAGGCAGTTACCCCCGGCCCCATCTTGATGTTAGACCCCACCTCTTTATAACACTAAATTTGGGACCTGAAGTAAAATTAGTGTCGGCTTATGGTAAGTTTTATATATAATCATTAAATCTGGGATCAATTTTCCAATACTGTTTTATCCAAAACAATGTTGTAAACTGAGCGCTATAAAGAGTTTCTGGTGTAATTTGTTTCCAAGGTACATTCATTATAAAATTCATTGTGAGGAAGATTCCAATCTACAAAAAACAAAACAAAACAAAACAAAACAACACACACACACACACACACACACACACACACACACACACACACACACACACACACACACAAAAGGTCCAGGCTACTGAGACTTGGGAATACCTCTTTAAAATTCAAATGCAGTCAAAGAAGATATATCTAGACATAGAATTATGAATTTAAAGCTACTGAGAGTAAACAATAAAAATAACTGTTCATTTAGGCCTCTGTTCAAAAGCACATGAATCAATCACAAAAGGCAAAGCTCCTATAAGTTTAAAAACAGAAATGAATAGAAATGATTTATTCAGAGCTCTTCTAATAGTCTGTCAGGGTTGTCATGCACAATTCCCAATTCTGACCAGTTTGAAACAAAACAATGGGCTTTGTGATATAAATGTTCGAGCAGTCGGTGGCTCAATATCAGGTGGTGGAGGATTATCTGATCTCAATGAATTATTAGGAACAATGACTGTGCCATCAATGAGCGAAAAAATATTTTAGAGGAGAAAATTGGATTATGGTGGTAGAGTATTTTAAAAGATGAAATGGCCACAGCAGGTGCTGAAGAACGTAGAATTGCTATTGAAAGGAAATCATTTCAGGAGCGGATGCCAGCAGTTAGTGTGATTTGTGATGATCCAAAAAGATCCACAAACTTTTATATAATGCATATGGTTGAGTAGGTGCTATATTTTGGACAGAGACACAGAAACTATTATATATATGTGAGAAATAAGCATTGTTTGCCATGTAGAAAAGCTGAGAATCAAGGAATAGAACCCAAACCACATAACTGCTTTCTAAACTGGAAAGAAAACTCTCAAGGAATGGAATCTGACATTATATTATCACTTTTTTAGAAGCCGAATCAAGTCACGGTGTGAGATACATAAAAATATTGATGGCGACAGTTCCTTGTTTTCTGTTTTACAAAAAAGTGCCAGTTTGGGGGAAAAAGCATTTCAAAGCTAGAATGTGCAAACTACGCTTGCAAATGTGTGCGATCTAGGTAAGGAAAATTAGTTTAAAAAAAAAAAACAAAACAAAAAAAAAAAAAAACAAAAAAAACAAAACAAAAAAAACAAAAATAAAATAAACCCCACACATTACAAGGAAAAAACAGCAAAAACAAAATAATTCGAATTATAACATCATTAAGATGTACAATAAAATTAGCATCTAGATCCAAAAAATTGTAAAATTGTTAAGAAGAGATATTCTCAATTCAATCTATCCTTTGTTCGGATTCCACAATAGATGTAGTGACTTCTGCCAAAAAGACCCACCCAAATTGAAGATGAAAACTGTGAAGAAAATTTTGATCCCGCCGAGGACTACTATTGATTTTTGTTTGATAGTGAGTTCTGGAAAATACCTTTAGAAAACAAAATGAACCAATCTAGATATGAAGGAAGAAACTATTGTTCAATGTTAGATCTTAAAGAACTAATTCAGTATGTTTATAGTATACTTAATCGTATTGCAGATAAAAATGAGTGACTTATTGACAATATCACTACAAACTTGGCGGAAAATCGGATGGTGATACGGTCCAAAATTGATGGTAGTAAAGTAATAAACCGTTGTGGCAGGGGATCCTGGCATACAAGGTGTTTTAGAGGGGCATTGAGGAAAAATCTAGGAGTCATCTGGTCTCCAGTCACCTTCCAGACAGTAACTGGCACAAACGCTGGCACTCATTTAATTCTTTCCGCTAAAAGGCAGAGCAAAAAAAAAAAAAAAAAAAAAAATCAGCGTCCAAAATAGCTGTCAAAACCTGAAAATAAAACTATAGTCGCAAAAGGAAACTCAATGATCTGAAGAGAAACACATAAAAAAAAAAAAAAAAAAAATAAAAAAAAAAAAAAAAAAAAAAAAAAAAAAGCTATGGAAGTAACCTTGATAATTGCACGTATGTTACGGAGCAAAAATTAAAAAAAAAAATTGTAATAGTTTCTTGGAAAAAAAGATATGAAAAAACAGAGACAGAAATAAATTATATTGAAAACATTCTGTAGATCAATGTAGTTCTGAGGTTTGGAAGAAAGAACGGCATATCAAATGAACAAATTCCAATTTTGACAATGTAAAGTGCAGGAGATCCAACAATATTTCCACTTCAATCGTTGTAAGAATGTTATATTCCAAGTTTAAATGGAACATACACACAATCAGATGCCTAACTCAGGAAAGTAATACCATCATAGAATACAAAACAAACATAATAATGTACGAAAAACTGGATTCAGAGTATATAAAATACACCCATTCTTTGGCGCATCAACAACTGGAATAAAAAAAATCAGCAATAGGAAATGAACAAGGTCTCCAAGAAATAAAACAAAATAAAGATAAAACAAATTCTTCGGACAAATTCTCTTTTAATAAAGGAATCAGCCGAAAAGATACAAAATTTCTGTCTTAAAGCAGCAGAAAATAAATTGAAACTAAGGAAAAACCACGAAATATATTTTCAAATCCAAGGACAGCTTTACATTTTTGAAGTGAAAATATGTGATTTTGTATAAAGGAGAACAGATCCATATGATATATACTTTGAAAGAATATACAGAGACCATAATTGTTGGAAATTGGAAAAAAGTGCAAATTTTCAAAATAAGAATAGTTTTATTTCAAGTTGTGTGCTTCTAGAGCTAGCTTTGCCAAGATACGGACATATTCTGGCATTAGAAAACCTAAAGCACTATGTGTACGTACATGTAGCTTTACCAAAAAATAAAATGAAAATAATAATAAAAATAAAATATGTATATCATTTAAAAAATTATTTTTTTAAAAATACTTCCAAGAATGTATACCTTCAAAAGAAGTAACAGTAAGGAGTAATGATAAGACATGGTATGATAATAAAATTTGTAAATTCTCCAGGAAAAGAGATAGATTGAAAACGACTTCGGTTACAAGTAAACGTCCTGAAGAAAGTATAAAACGATTAGAAAAAAATTTCAATGATAAAAATGGCGACATTAAAATGCATACAACTGACAAAGAAAAGGCTGACTGTTTGAATGACTACTTTACATCAAAATCACGGGTATATGACGAAAATGTACAGTTACCAGAGTTTCAAAAAATTACTAATAGTACTTCAAAAGATATCACTATTTCTGAAAATGAAGTTAAGGCCATTCTATGTACTCTGAATGTAAATAAGGCGTCAGGTCCTGACTCGATGCCATAAAATGCTTAAATACTTTTCGAATGCAATATCAAAACCCCTTACTATACTGTTTAATCGCTCGCTTGCTAAAAGACATTTTTCCAGAGCCTTGGAAGCGAAATAATGTTGTCTCTTTGTATTAAAAAAGGTGAAAAATCAGACCCTGTAAACTATAGAACGGTTTTCCTATCAAGTCCAGTTGGTAAAGT
The DNA here is from genome assembly GCA_964016985.1 of Anodontia alba. Lineage (NCBI taxonomy): Eukaryota > Metazoa > Mollusca > Bivalvia > Lucinida > Lucinidae > Anodontia > Anodontia alba. The sequence goes on along the minus strand of OZ024825.1, from coordinate 101,948,188 downwards.
AATGGAAAGAGTAGTTTTCAATAATATGTATAATTATCTGAAAGACAATTGATAATTTATTGTATAAATATCAGTCCGGTTTTATTCCTGCCAATTCAACTACATTTCAACTTATAGATATCTGCTATAATATATATCAGACTTTTGATAATAAACAAATTTCATAAACAGATGGGTTGGGGCTTGACGATATGTCTTTGGCTGTGGTTCAACTATTGGTTTTCATTTACTCATACAGTAGAATTAGCCAGGAGTACTCGTCTTTGTTGTTTTATGTATTTCTGTATTAAGAGTAACATCGGTACCCAGGGTGAAGTTGGCAAGCTGTAAACGTGCTTTAACCCCCGCACCACCCCCCTCCCCCCGGCCGCGGTGGTTTACTCCACTGACCATTCTAAGGCGGTGGTCCTGGTGTTAGTCTTACCCTTTGTTGCTTTGTGGTTTATTCTACGAGGCGATTTATTTTATGTCTTACCGTGTGTTATTTTGTTCTTGTCTTGTGTTTTTCAGTCCTTTAAGCAATGCGATTACCGCGCTTGGGGAAGAGAGAGCGGATCTTAGTACTTTTCGTACGTTTGTTCGATTTGCGCTTATTTGGTTTTGTCTGTTTTAACTCTTCCTCTTGGTGTCAGGGAAGGGCTGCGATTGTGATTGTGGCATTCCCTGGACTTTTCTCTTACCATTTTTTCATGCATTGTATTTTGTGATATTTCAAAAGCGTTTGATCGCGTGTGGCACTGTAGTATCCATGTTCTTTACATTAATTAGACTCTACTGTGATGTAAATGACGTTAAAGTCTCATGACGTCGTTTCTAAGTTAACTTTGTTCGTTAACTTTGTATGTGTTACTCCATATTACACTACAATACTCAAAATGAGGTTTAATATAAGCTTTGTAGAATAACAATCTATGTTCAATGGATAAAAATGATCTTATTTTGCTCAATAGCCATAAATATGAGGATACTTTTTTATATACTTGCTGACATTGGCTATTCCAAATAAGATTTTCGTCTACTTGTATACCAGAATCTTATAACAAGTTGTCATTTTAATATTGATGTCATTATAACGTAGAGCTAAAGTTGGATTTTGTAAGCAATTTCGCTTCTGTTTGCTTGTTATTAGCATAACTTTAGTCTTGTCAGCATTTAGAACCATACCATTTTGTTTGCACCACTTGTGCAGTGATTCTAGCGAAGACTGTAGGTTGTTTTTAAGTTGGTTAATGTCATTTTGGAAGTCATAAAAAGTTGTATCATCCGCATATAAATCAACAACAGAGGAACTTTGAAGAAATAATGGAAGATCATTTATGAAAACTAAAAATAATAAAGGAGCTCATGTCACATTTGCAGGCTCAGACAGATTATTACCCAAGGAAACTCTCTGTATTCTGTTTGTTAAATAAGATTCAAACCATTTAAGACAGGCTTCGCTGCACTTGTAGCATTCTAATTTCTTCAGAAGAATGTTATGATCTACCAGATCAAACGCTTTGCGAAAATCAACTAATACACAGCCTATAATTTTTCCAACATTTACAGCTCTTAACCATGAATCGATCATACAGATAAGTGCAGTTTCCGTGGAGTGCTTAGGTCTAAACCCACTTTGAGATTTGTGAAGCAAATTAAAATTATTCAAATATACCGAAAATTGACTGTCAACCCATTTTTCGATGAGTTTAGACACAGTTGGGAGGGTAGAGATAGGTCGGTAATTATTAATGTCATCTTTGGCACCTGATTTAAAAAGAGGTTTAACTTTTGCTTCTTTCCAATAACCAGGGAATTCGCCGGATAATATGCTTTTGTTAACTATAAACGTAAGGCTTGGCGTTAAAACGTTAGCAGCTAATTTAAGGATTTTTGGGCCTATATTGTCTAATCCAGTTGATTTATTTACATTCAGGTTCAGAATCTTTTTGTACGAATTTATCATCTTTTTTAATATTAATATTAAGCTCGCTGTTACTTCCCTTTCCATTTGCACCAAGTTCCTTAAATAGTTTCCAGATTGTTTTTGGATCATCTTTCCCTTCCTCTATTTTCGTTAGATATGTCCTCTTTTTAGCTTGTTCAATCAAACTGGATACTTTATTGCGTATGATTTTGTATGTTTCAATGTTTCCATTTAGTTTGTATTTATCACGTTCTTTCATACAATCTAATATTTCTGAAGTTAACCAGTCTGGTTGGTATTGCTTTTTAACTCTGTGTCTTTTTATTGGGGCATGTTTATTTAGAATTTCTAAAAATAGGGTGTTCCAAACCGAGACTATATCATCTATATTATCAAATGCTTGAATTATTTCCCACGGGACTAGACTCAGGTCAGTGAGAAATCTTGATTCATCAAAAGTTTTGAATGACCTGTAAGTGATAGTTTGGTGTTTAGTTTTGCCTATCTCAGAATGAGCCGGATAAACAATGGCTGATGGCACGGCAGTAACAATTATATCAGAATCCATAAATTTACGAGCGCTACCATTCAGGCCAACAGAGGATCAAATATATACAGGAAAGGCCTGGGTGGAATAGCTTGGGTCAGTAGAATGAGAATTCACATATATCGGATAGAAAAGATGCTTTGATAATTTATGGCGGATCTTATATAGCAAGGCTAGAGAAAAAACTTGCCTGATGAAGACCCAGAAGGGAGCCTAGATGACTACCAAAAGCTAAAGAAAAAACTCAACGCTTATTTCCTACCCAAGAAAAATAAGCACTATGCATGAAAACTAAACCTGAAGCTGGAGAAGCAACTGTGTCATACGCTACGAGATGAGAGAGAAGGCGACTGGTTACGAGTTTGCTAATACCAGTGACGACAGAATACTGGAACATCTTATTCAAACGATAGAAAACCAAATACTTGTACAGAAATGCATATCTAAAGGATGGACACTGACAAAATGTTTAGCAGAGGCAGGACAGATTGAAGATGTTTCAGTACAAGTTCAGGATTGGAAAGCGGACCCATGGAGTAACGAAATAGCTAGAGTAGAACAGAGAAGAAACAGGACACTGAGTAATTCAGACAACTATGGGAGAGACCACAGAACACATCTTTGCTCATATTGTGGATTAATAAGAGCGCATTCAAAAAATAAAAACTGTCCTGCATATGGGGTAAAGTGCGAAACATGTAAGAAGTTTAACCACTTCACATCCGTTTGCCGAGGCAACATGTGGAAATCAGACATGATCACGGCGCCTCCAAAACAGATAATGTATGACCCAATCAAGAGGAAAGAAAGTTGGAGGCATATTTAAGCAGTGAATTTGGTTCGGATGATGAATTTCTAGAAATATCAATAAGGCATATGAGTATTAAGACCGTGAAGAAATTCTGAAGAAAACAATTACTTTTCTGCCAAGTAGAAGAGTTACAGGTGAAAGTGAGAACAATGAACAAAGACCTTGAGGATGCAAAGAGACTGATTGAAATTTTGCTGACAAAGCAGAAAGCAAAGGATTCCATTCCCGATGTCTCATTATTTGAAGAACAAAAACTTTGGAAAGACAACAGCCAACCACAACTTTTATCACATGAGAAAGCAGATAAAATAAAATCAGATACAGCCCAATTAGAATTGAAAGATCATTTAACTTCAACTGAGACAGACAACAAAACTTCAATGAAGCTGTTTGACAGTACAGAAGTGGAGGAAAACAATAGAAATGATCGAGATGAACCAGCAATACAGCATGATGAAGTGAAGATAATAAACATTCGAGCTAATAGGAAGAGGAGAAGAAAGGCAAAGAGGCGGCGTAAACTGACCGCACTCGACATGACCCCATTGGGTTGACTGGGCCGTAAAACCTCAACACAAACAAATTTGACCGATTAAACCATCGAAGTAGGTATTGTCAATATTCAATAAATCATCCAAACATCTTGCAGTCGAGCTAAAAGCGTCAATGATTTCAGATTGGTTTTCTACGGGAAGGGACATCATGAAGTCTCTTTCATAACAAAACAAGAACAGATCAGCCACAAGGGGTGCGCAATTCGTACCCGTCGGAATACCAACAATTTTTCTAAATAACTTAGTACCAAATCTTATATAAATATTGTCAAGTAGAAAGGTGAGAGCTTCACACACTTTCTGACATCTCCATAATGTATAATTTTTATGCACTTCAGAAGTGAAAAAAACATTTCTTACATTACATGCATGGTAGAGGGAATCTTCTCTATGAAATGTTCATTCAATTAAATCATTTAGTTTTTCTTTTATAAGATTATGAGGGAATGTAGTGTAAAGCGTAGAGAAATCATAAGTGGACAGACTTAAAGCCCGAAATTGTCTGAATATCAGTTTATTTAAAACCTCATTCGAATTTTTTATACACCAAAACAGATTTCTCCCTGATCTTTCGAAAACTTTGTCACAATATTTAATTACATGTTTTTTGATGGCAGTAAGACATGAAGTTAATAATTTAGAACGTTCAGTGGTGGTACAAGAGCTTGAATTCGAAATAAACCGTGCTTTGTAGGGTTTTTATGAAGTTTAGGTAACCAATATAACGTATGAAGCTTGTCTTGGCCTTCAGTAACACATACAGCAAACTTGGTGGCTGAATGACAGATATGGTCATTAACTACAGACCTCTCTTCAGCCAAAGGTTGTAGTTCATAGGCCTTAGTACCACTAAGCTCTTGCTGAAGAGTTTTAATATAGTGGAGCAGTCAAACAACGACAACAAAAGTAGTGTGTATACCAATTTCCTAAATTATCTGACCTTACTGTCACATTCTCTGATCCAGGCACAATAGTGCACTCAGTATTTTGACTTTTGTCCAATAGTTTTGGTAAAAACTAGTTAAATAGAAAATCAAATTAAAGAAATATGATATATGAAATTCACAAATTATTGAAGTGATTATCAAAATGATATGACTTTAAAAGAAACCATTTTCTTAACCCTTAAAGCACCAGCAGACCACATTCTGAAATATTATCAATGAAAAAAAGGTTTTACATTTCATATGATTAGCCTGAGCATCAGATGATTTACATGAAATATGCAGCCCTACTTTCTCTAAACAATACTAATCCAAAAACCATTATTACATATAGTGTTGTCTGATTAAGATAGGCTTGGTGCTTTATCATTTATTCATTCATCTGTATTTGCTGTAAACAGACACTTATTTATTGCACCAGTTCTTCATTAACTTTCTTTTCAGTTGATCTATTGTATCCTTCTTTTAGTTTAGTAACATTTTTAACCTCTTTTATTGTGTTTAAGAGGATACGCGCTAAAATTATTGTATTGTTTTGCTGTTTTAAGAGTTCGTTGAAGCAAAGTAGAAAAGAGACCGTTGATATATGGAATAACCAAAGAACTCCTCATTAATCTGGACATTTTGCAATATCATGATTACAGGCGAGACAAATACTTTATTTTTGTTTGTACTTCTTGCAAGATTGGCTGTAAGCCAGAAACAAAGGAGAGGAGAGGGCAAGGCCCTAAGGTTTTCTATACATTTTATTCATAAGTATGGTTGTCTCCTAACTGCCAAAGTAAAGAAAAATCACAAGCTGACTGAAATATAGAAAATTATTTAATACACCCGTCGCAGCTTGGACCAATACTACATGCAAAGTACAGTTATTTGGCTAGTTCCGGGTAAGGGCAAGCTTCGTAACGATTTCCAAATAACTGAACAAAACTTGATTTTTATTGACTGATACAGAGTACTATCCTTGCTTGAAATACCACACCAAAGAATTTGTCATTCGCCTTTAGTTATCTGCCCTTGCGATGACTGTGAAGTACACCACTGATTTGGCTAGTTCCGAATAGTTTTGCTAATTCCGAATAATGAATGAGAGATCTGTAAAACCCTCCTTACTGCAAGATTTAGCTCCTATTTTCTGGATTTAATAATCTATAAAATGTAAAAAATATTTCAGCGAGGTTTGAGAAGTTGCAAGGACTATGCGCTCAAGGTCCTTTTTACCCCTTCTAAAGCCCGAAAATAAAATAAGCTTGCAGTGAAATTATGTGTTTCCATTTTTGATTATTCCTATTGTAGCTGGTGTTTAGCGCGTCTGATGCCCCCTTAAAGTCTCCTCGTTCTTTCGTCAAAGTACAGATAATATAAGCGACAACACGAGAAAACCCGTCTTCGAGGTTTTCAGCAAAGTAAGACTCAGATCACAAATAATCAGCTATAGACTGGCTGACTCAGCCACAGCGCCGGATTATCAAGTCTTGAAAATTTTAATAGGTACTGTCTAGACAGCGAACAACAACGGTGCTGATCAGACTGCGCAGATGCACAAACTATGTGTCTATTGTTGTTCGCATGTGGCATAAAGCAGGTTATCTTATGACGAGGCTCATATTTTTTGCTTCAGTCGTCTGTCACGTGTGTCACATCTACACACCTTTAAACGCAAAGTGTGTAAACACCTTACCCGGAACTGACAAAATCGGGTGCACAAATTAGCGATCGATTAATGGTTGAAAACAAGCACTTTGTTTAAAATCCTTGAAGGGAGCATTTAAGCAGATGTTGAAAAGTATGTTCCACCGAATAGTAATTGACTGTCTACTTAAAGGATATCAAGGCGAATGCTATTTACACATTTACAAAATTTATGCTAAGTGTAGGGTTGCTAGGGGAAATCGGATCTTATTGATCAATAAGGTTATATTTCCCATATTTATTTTCTGATATATAAAGAAGAATAAGTTAACGACAGAACCATACCAAATTTTACTTTTTTTTAATTTGACCGCTGTCGTGTATTTGATGACGATTTTTTCACTTATTCGGAACTAGCTAAAACCTGGAACTAGCCAAATAACTGTATCAGCATTTTACAGGTAAATAAGAGATTTGTGGTCAGAAAATGATAAGAAAGAATTTTTCCAGGAATGAAGACCAAGAACAACTAGACGATCTAAGGCTGTTAAATTTGTTGTTGGCCGACAAAGACGCCATCAATTGGTTCTTGATGATACTACCAGAAAAACAAAATGTACTCAGGCATTGTTCTGGATGTTATTAAAAGTAATTTTCTATTAATGTTGCATTGTTCTCGAAATACACTGTTGAATGAGATCAGATGAATACAGTACAACCTGTACTGTATGCAGTAACCCAGCTAGCATTCTACGTAAATCTACATCGGGCCGTCATCGGCCCGTCAGCTACCCTGACGGGCCGATGACGGCCCGATATAGATTTACGTAGAATGCTGACTGGGAAGCATATAATGGATAATGTAAAAGTGATTGCTTAAGACAGGTGTTTGCTTAATACAGATGAATATTTTCAGGAAACGAAATCATGCTAGCTTTATAAAGGTTGCTTGCTGAATAGAAGTGGCCACAATGACAGGTTTTACTGAACTGTATTCACGGTTTAGTCATTAATTTTCTTCTTTACTGGAGTGTGTGACTGGTTGGTTGGGTAAGACGAAGATGTCATGTACATTGTATCTTTTTTCCGGATGTTTAACGCTTTGGCTGTCAATTAGGCAAGGCCTGCTTTACTTACAGCAGGTATGGCAATGGGGTTTGTCAATATTTCTGCTGTTTCTTCACCGTCATCCACTTTTCCCTCAATCTCATATTTCTTCCACTTTCCTCTGTTCTACCGTTTCTTCTTTCCCTTTTCTCTCTTTCTCTAGGAGAAGACATAAAAATGACCCATAAGGGTTGACATGTCGTTTAAGAACAACACACACACGCGCGCGCGCGTGTGTGTGTGTGTGTGTGTGTGTGTTTAAAGATAATAGTTACTTTATAAACCAGCTAAAATGTATCGTTCACTATTTTGCTGCTGTATTGCTATATGATAGCATATGGGGTTTCCCTTGATTTGTCATCTCTTGAAAAACATCTATCTTGAACAGTAAAGTATTTAGGGAAGACCATAAAATGTAGTCATAAATGCATACAATCATTGCATATTGAAAACAGTACCATTTATCGCACAGAGTAAACATGACTGGGCCAGTGTGATTAGATTATAAACTTTTTTTTCTCGAAAATACTTGCGCAGTATCACTAGTACAATAATTTTCTCAGATGAAAACAAAGATAGGGAACTGGTCAGGAAATTTCAAGTAATTCCAACTAAAATTTGTTGAATTGAATATTCTCACAGACCAGCTAAAATGTATCGTTCACTATTTTGCTGCTGTATTGCTATATGATAGCATATGGGGTTTCCCTTGATTTGTCATCTCTTGAAAAACATCTATCTTGAACAGTAAAGTATTTAGGGAAGACCATAAAATGTAGTCATAAATGCATACAATCATTGCATATTGAAAACAGTACCATTTATCGCACAGAGTAAACATGACTGGGCCAGTGTGATTAGATTATAAACTTTTTTTTCTCGAAAATACTTGCGCAGTATCACTAGTACAATAATTTTCTCAGATGAAAACAAAGATCGGGAACTGGTCAGGAAATTTCAAGTAATTCCAACTAAAATTTGTTGAATTGAATATTCTCACAGACTGTTAATGGAGAAGGGTGATTGGATGATTATCATTAGGTTAACATGCCCATGCAAAATTTGACCCTTTTTTATGTTTTTAAAAAAGCATTTTTTTCGTGGAAGAAAAATGATGATATTTTACTTATTTACAGTCCAAACATAGATTTTTGTAGCTCATTAGAACTACCTCATTGAGGCGATTGTAATGAGCCACAAAAAAAATCAAAGTTTGGATTCATAAATGAGAAACTTCTGTAAACCCCACTTTCCTCTATATAAAGTGGGGTTTACAGAGGTACTCATTTCTTGAGCATGTTAACTTAATGTATCTGCTTCGTCAGCAAACACATCTTTTGGGTACTTTTAGAAGTTGTCTCACCAAGATGTTTATATTGAATACCCACAACATGTATTTTATGGAACAAATGTAAGATACAAAATTAATCACTATTTGTGATCCTGTCTATCAGAGTCAGTATTAGCAGTACTGTGTTGATTAAAATAGCGGCAAAAATTAATTGATCGCTATAAATGCTTTTCAACAATATTATTTTAATTTTTCTTCCACAAATAGGTATAGACGGTGATCCTAAGCAGAATACAAGGTTCAGTACAAATGAGAGGATACTCCATAGAGTGCAGATAAATAAAATATTACACAACACAGCCTCTGATTAGCTTCTCCACTGTATGTGAATAACAGTTTATTGATCATAAAAAAGAGTTTATATCTTATGTTCTTTGTTGCAGAAATCAAGTCTGTTAACCGGAACAGTTTAAACTTTAGAAAAGTGGATCTTGAATATTTATATATCTACAGAACTTTACAAAAAAATAAATCATTTTCTTATTAACCCGTATCTGTCAGCGCACGATTCTGCAGACATCCTTCAAACAAGATTGCATTTTACATTTTTATGATAAAGATACATAATTATTTTTATTCATTAAAGATTAAAAAGGTAAGAGAAAAGTACATTCTCAGTTATTTTTCATGGTCACTCTACTAATGCATTTCTAGAAAACATGTAGATAGACAGACAGTCAGACAGACGGACAGACAGACAGTAAGGGAGATAAAAACAATATGCCACTATGCCACATCCACTTTTAATAGAATACTAGAGAAAACAGGATAGACCCCCCATCCCCTACAAAAAAAAAAAAAAAAAAGCAAAAAAAAAAAAAAAAAATAACAAAAAAAAAAAAAAAAAAACAACAACAAAAAAATAAAAGAAAAAAAAAAAAACAACAACAACAAAAAAACAAAAACAAAAAAAAAACAAACCAAATAACAAACAACAACAACAAAAAAAAAAAACTTAAGCTCACAAGGGAGACAAATCCAACTTCTCTTTCATATGACATTTTTTCCTCCATGCCTTATTTTGGGCACTACTTTGTAAATGAAAAACTGTCTGGAATTATTTCATGTTGTACAGATGGTTGTGCTACAATAAGGTGCTTTACTTCTTTGTAGTGCGTTCCTCAACATATATCTTGAAGGACATCGTTGATATTTAAAAGGGCAAAATTTTGATTTTATTTTACTCATTAGGCTCTGTACATAGAATTTGGGTGCAAATAGCTGAACAGTTTTTCAGGTGAGATATTTTTCTTTAAAATTCTTTAAATTTTAGCCTTACATAAGGAATACCCTGGGTTATTATGAAAGTAAGTTCTCAAGCAGATGCTTTTTCAAATAACTTCTTACTTTTGAGAAAATTCAGAATTGAAACAAATACAGTTACCCTACCCACATGTGACTGTTGTCGTCTGCTTTGTCTTCTGCTGGTTACTTTAAAAGTCACTTCTGCAAACAGTGTGGACCCAGATCAGACTGCTCCGGGTCCACACTGTTTGCCTGTATGCAAAAATAGGTTTGAAAAGTTTGCAAAAATATTCAGCAGACGACATAAACAGACGACATTTTCAGATGCAGTTTTTCTAGGCGCTTTAAGGTATAAACAATAATTGAGTTCACGTGGAAAGCGTGCACATGCCATTCTATCGAATTATGTATTTAGACTGGTCGAATTTGACAGTGAGTGGCAGCGCTGTTTCGTCCATTTCTTATTTAGTAAAGATATAACTGAGTAAATTGGAGCCCTGTTATGAAGAATGTATCGAATCAAATTGCACATGCGCACTCTCTTACTCAGATTTGCAAAGTAAACTCATCCGAAAACATCTTTTAAATCACCAGAACTAAGCAGCAAGCTATTATTGGACACAAAAAAAAATCATACAATTGTTTTAAATTACCACTTTGTTCCTAGATATTTGTTCCATAAGACGTTCACTTAGCAAATCAGCACCCTTTAAAAGAAGTAAATACTCTGTCAGGGGAGGCAACTATGTTAAAATTTGTTTACCTCCCTTCTGATGAGGGATCGTCTCTAAAAGGAAAGAAAGTCTTTCTCTTAGAGTAGTGCCTCTCGTTTGCTCCCTGCACACAAATACCCTCCGGAAATGGGTCTACTCAAGACAGAAAGAATTTTATCTTCCCTTTTTGAGTAGATCCATTTTCAGAAGGGGATTGGTGTGCAGGAAAGCAGACAGGTAGTCAGAGAAATTGTCTCCCTTGTTTAATTGGCGGAAAATTCTACAAGTGTATCCCATTCCGAAAAATCAGAAGGCACTGTTGTCCGCAGTGTGAGAAATGGCCAGTAACAAACCACACAGTCATTCTTATATGTCAGAAGTTTATTATCTTAAAACTGTTAACAGTTTATAGGGTGAATTATAAATATTTCGAACAAGGAAGTAGTTTGTGCTGCACACAAAACAAAGAGGATGGGTAACATAATTTGAGCCTCATATGAGAAAACGTGGCTGCGGACATGTGTACACAGCGAAAATCCAGATCAGCCTGCGCATTCGCCATTACAATAGCCAATCACAATGCCTGATTACAATAATCAATCACAGTGCCTGATTACAATAACCAATCACAGTGCTTGATTACAATAACCAGTCACAATGTCTAGTTACAAAAACCAATCACAGTGTCAGGTTACAATAACCTATCACAATGTCTGGTTACAATAACAGTTATTTTTGTTTAGTGACAGTTTGTAGATGAATAGTCAGATTATTTTTGTTTGATGCCAACGTGCATGTGAAGATACGGGTTAATTTTGTTTAGTGTCAATGTGCAGGCGAAGACTCACATAGGTAGTTTTTGTTTAGTGTCAGTGTGCAGGTAAAGACTCAGATTAATTGTGTTTAGTGTCTGTGTCAGGCGAAGAATCAGAATGAAATTGTTTAGTGTTAGTGTGCAGGGAAAGACTCAGATTAATTGTGTTTAGTGTCTGTGTCAGGCGAAGAATCAGATTTCATTTATTTAGTGCTAGTGTGCAGGTAAAGACGCTGATTGTGTTTAGTGTCAGTGTCAGGCGAAGAATCAGATTGAATTTATTTAGTGCCAGTGTGCAGGTGAAGACGCAGATTAATTGTGTTTAGTGTCAGTGTCAGGCGAAGACTCAGATTGAATTTGTTTAGTGCTAGTGTGCAGGTGAAGTCGCAGATTAATTGTGTTTAGTGTCAGTGTCAGGCGAAGAATCAGATTGAATTTGTTTAGTGCTAATGTGCATGTGAAGATTCAGATTATTTTTGTTAAGCATCAGTGTGAAGGTAAAGACTTAGATTAATGTTGTTAGGTGTCAGTGTGCAGGTACAGACTTAGATTAATTTTATTAGATGTCAGTGTGCAGGAAATGATTCAGATTAATTTTGTTAAGTGTCAGTGTGCAGGTAAAGACTTTCATTTCCTTTAGGATCACTGGACCCATTGTGGAGTCTTTGAAAATAGAGTTCTGCTCATGTATACGCTAGAGGGCGTAAGCAGTGTTGCAAACTTCATTACTGCTTATGAAGAGTCTCAATAAAACCGAAACTCCCATTTTCTTATCTGTAGTGTGTTCTTTGTTTCCAAAGACAATCTTTTTGACGTTTATTTTATTAGATTAATTTTGTTAAGTGTCAGTGTGCAGGTAAAGACTTAGAATATTTTTGTTTTGTGTCATTGTGCAGGTAAAGACTTAGAACAATTTTGTTTTGTGTCAGTGTGCAGTCGAAGAATCAGATTGAATTTGTTTAGTGCAAGTGTGCAGATGAAGACTCAAGATTAATTTTGTTTAGTGTCAATGTGCAGGCAAAAAATCAGATTAATTTTGTTTACTGTCAGTGTGCAGGCGAAGAAACAGATTAATTTCATTAAGTGTCAGTGTGCAGGCGAAGAAATGTTTAGTGTTAGTGTGCAGGCGAAGAATCAAATTAATTTTGTTAAGTGACAGTGTGTAGGCATAGCATCAGAATCAGATTATTTTGTGTTGCAAAGTCAGCAAACGTGCCTTCGGACCTGTGCGCCCAGGGAAGATTCAGATCAGCCTCCGCAATTGCAAAGTCTGATCAGAATCTTCACTGGGCAAATTTAAGATAGCTAATGAAGCAAAGTTTCTCCATGCGGACAACGAAGACTCAGATCATACTGCGCAGATACACAGACTGATGTGAGTCTTCGTTGGGGGCACATGTCAGGATACGTTTTAACTTTTGGAGTCAGTGTGCAGGCAAAGAATCAGGCTATTTTTGTTTGGAGTTAGTGTGCAGGCAAAGAACCAGATTAATTTTGTTTGGAGTCGATGTGTAGGCGAAGAATATCAGTTTAATTTTGTTTGGAGTCAAAGTGTGGGCGAAGAATCAGATTAATTTTGTTTGGAGTCAATGTGTAGGCGAAGAATCAGATTAATTTTGTTTGGAGTAAATGTGTAGGCGAAGAATCAGATTAATTTTGTTTGGAGCCAGCGTGCAGGCGAAGAATCAGATTATGTTTGTTTGGAGTCAGTGTGTAGGCGAAGAATCAGATTATGTTTGTTTGGAGTCAATGTTTGGGCGAAGAATCAGATTAATTTGGTTTGGTGTCAATGTGAAAGTGAAGAATCAGATTATGTTTGTTTAGTGTCAGTGTGCAGGCTAATTTTGTTTGGAGTTAGTGTGCAGGCAAAGAACCAGATTAATTTTGTTTGGAGTCGATGTGTAGGCGAAGAATCAGTTTAATTTTGTTTGGAGTCAAAGCGTAGGCGAAGAATCAGATTATGTTTGTTTGGAGTCAATTTGTAGGTTTAAGAATTAGATTAATTTTGTTTGGAGGTAATGTGTAGGCGAAGAATCAGATTAATTTCGTTTGAAGTCAAAGTGTAGGCGAAGAATCAGATTCATTTTGTTTGGAGTCAATGTGTTGGCAAAGAATTAGATTAATTTTGTTTGAAGTCAATGTGTAGGCGAAGAATCAGATTAATTTTGTTTGGAGTCAATGTGTAGGCGAAGAATCAGATTAATTTTGTTTGGAGTCAGTGTGCAGGCAAAGAATCAGATTATGTTTGTTTGGAGTCAGTGTGCAAGCGAAAATCTAATTAATTTAGTTTGGAGTCAATGGGCCGGCGAAGAATCAGGTTTATTTTGTTTAGAGTCAATGTGTAGGCGAAGAATCAGGTTCTTTTTGTTTTGAGTCTATGTGAAGGAGAAGAATCATGTTACCTTTGTTTGGAGTCGGTGTCCAGGCGAAGAATCATACTAATTTTGTTCAGAGTCATTGTGCAGATGAAGAATCAGATTGTTGGTTTAGTGTCAGTGTGCAGGCGAAGAGTCAGAGAAATTTTGTATAGTGTCAGTGTACAGATATTGATAAGTGTCAGTGTGCAGACGAAGATTCAGATTAATTTTGTTTAATGTCGGTGCGGTGATAGTGTTAAGTGTCAATGAGCAGGCAAAGAATCTTATTAATTTTGTTTAGTGTCAGTGTGCAGACATTGTTTAGTGACAGTGTGCAGACATTGTTTAGTGACAGTGTGCAGACATTGTTTAGTGTCAGTGTGCAGACATTGTTTAGTGTCCGTGTGCTGATGCACAGACACTTTCCTTCTGAAAAGACGATGTGGTAGTCGTTGTTCTATTTCGGAACGAGCTCAGTCTTTGGGCCATCTCCCTGCTTTCGCGATTGGTCGTCGAAGAACAGCTCAATATTGCCTTTAGATTTTTCTGAAAGTGTCTGCCAAACATAGCGTACAGAATAAAGTTGCAACTGAATGTACTGTAGTAGAGAAAATTTGCAATCTCTTGTACAAAATAAAGTTCAACTGACACCTCGAAATGTGTGTCTGGTAGCACAGTTGTAAATATGAGATTGTGCAGTCGAAGCACGTGACTCGGCAGGTTCAGCACCAGAAATGTTGATGACACAAGTATAAGCGTTCGTGTAACGCGAATTTGAGACCGGTAACGTAAACCATTTCTTGGTAAAATGTACGTGGTAACAAATCCTTGCGAAATCTGAGCCTGAGGACAGCAAAGTGCCTGTTTATTTCTGTGACAAGTCGCAGCCGCCATCAGTACTCTTACATTCATGAATACAATCAAAATAAAAGGCACGACCATTGTTACGATAGTATCCAGCCATGTAATCGCGTGCAGAAAATCTAGCATTTCACGCTTAGCGATGCACGTATAACGTGGGCCTTGTTTAAGATTCCTAATTGTCCAAAAACTGTGATTATATAGTAAAACTGCTGTTAATATAAGAATAAGCACAATCATTTTCTCACGAAAAGTGGAAAACACTAACTGCCAGCGGAATGGGAAACATATCGCCATGAACCGTTCCGTTGTAAATCCTACAATAAACCAAACAGATAAAAAACCTGTTACGTACGTTACAAACATAATTGATTCGCATGCCATAATGTTTCTCATTATGTTGTAAAATTCTCCATCGATCCACGTCAGTAATAAATTTGCAAGGAATATATTGTCCACAACTGCCAAAGATGCCAAGAAATTTGATGATGACGTGTGTTTCAATTTTCTACTTGTAAACACAATTAATGATAAACTATTTCCAATCAAGCCCACGGTAGCGATAAACGGAATACAGATGTTCCTCAAAAGTGTCGAAATCTGCATAAGAGATGCATTTGTGACGTCTTCAATGTTGCTATGGTCGGAATACAAATCAGTGTTGTTACTAAGTTCCATTGATGTTCTCAGAGCATTACCTATGCTGTTCAGCCTTATGGTTGCTCCAGTGACGTCACTTTCATTTAACTGCGACGAATGATTTGGAAATGACATTGTATTTTGACAAGACCGAACGTATTTCTTTTGAAGTCCAAGTTCTGAAAATCACTGTGAGTAGTACTTCGGTTTGGAATGGTGTACTTTAGAAACAAAATTTCCCTGTTCGCAAAACATAACCTGAAGAAAAAAAAACATAAGAAATACATCACATCGTTATTGTATAACCGTTCCTTTCCTGTCGGCATGAAGCCAGCTATACTGTTATGAACTTATAACGTGCCCTCACAACTGCGGCAAACGACACTTGTAAATTTTCCTTTTTTTTGTTTTAGTTTCCATAGAAAAAAAGTCTTGCCAAGCAGACGATTCACATGAAATGTCATGACTTTTATCTATGAAAAAAAGAAAAAAGAAAAAAAGTAGAATGTCGTCTGCTACAAATTTTGCTTGGCGCTTTAAGATTTAACAACGCACGGTATTTTCATAGAAAATATATAACGTGCAATAATGACAATCCCTTCATAAAGAACTAATTAATTAGTGTAGGCAATATACTTCCTTTTTATTACTTTGATTATGTTTTGTGTCATGTAGACCTTACCTCCATCTTTTGAAATCTGAGTTCGAACATATGTGGTTGCAATTACGACATTATGATTGAAACGATATTGAATCGCGCCATGGAAAAAAAAGTTTCTTCATTTCTTCACCGATCGAGCTGAAACTAGTACCAAATGACAGGCCTGGACTATCGAACCACGAGAGACGTATACTAAAACTAAAACTTTCTTAGTGGCCAGTTTTCGTTATTGGTTAAGGCCCTTGAGAGTCGATTTAGTTTTACGAATACTCGACTACTAATAATCCACTAACGGATTGTCCCATTTTTATACCCCGCCACACAATAGTAGCGGGGTATTATGGTTTCACGTTAGACGTCCGTGTGTCTGTCCGTCCGTCCGTCCGTCCGTCGTACGTCTGTCCGTCAGTCCTTTTTTCGTTTCCGGATGATAAGATGAGTAAACATCAATGGATTTTCACTAAACTTGGTATGTGCATTGATATTGTGGAGATCTGGTTTGGGATTGCTAATGGGCCTATTTCGTCAAATTTTTACAGAGTTATCTGCCTGAGACACGCCCATATTTTCGTTTCCAGATGATAACTTGAGTAAATAACAAGGGATTTAAACCAAACTTGCTATTTGCATTGACATTAAGGAGATCTGATTTGGGATTGGTAATGGGCAAATTTCGTCAAATTTTTACGGAGTTATCTGCCCGAGACACGCCCATATTTTCGTTTTCGGACGATAACTTGAGTAAATTACAAGAGATTTTAACCAAACTTGCTATATTTATTGACATTAAGGAGATCTGGTTTGGAATTGCTAATGGGCGCATTTACATGCAAACTCACACTGGAAATCGTGAACTTTACAGCTGCCATTGATTTGAACACCATGGCATCATTTAGTGATCACACTGAGATACAGACACAAGGCCTTGGGGTAAAGTGTGACATCAGCGTAACGCTCATTGCGCATATTACATATGTGCGAAAGGAAAATATTTGCAATAGAGATATATTTTCCTTCTTTTTCATAGGGGCTCCCCTTAAAGGCAAAAATTTGCTCCCTCCCTCTGGGAGCAAATTCTTTCCTTTAAGAGTAGCCCCGTTTCGGGAGCAATATTAGGAAGACATTTTTTATTTTATTTATTTTTTTTATTTTTCATGGATGTGCATAATAGTTCATTTCGGAAGCAATATTACGCGGGCATTTTTTTTCATGGATGTGCGTTAAAAAAATTGCCAATCTTTGAAATAAATGCATATGATCTATATATAACAGTACCACCCTAGCATTAACACAGTATCACTCTAGTTTCAACACAACATCAACACAGTATCACCCTTGCGTCAACACAGCATCACCCTAGCATCAACACATCACTATAGCAGCAATACAACACCCTAGCATCACCCTAGCATCTACACAGCATCGACACAACGCACTAGCATCAACACAGCATAACCCTATCAACACATCATCCTAGTATCAATACAATATCACCCCAGCATCAACACAGAATCACCCAAGCATAAATACAGCATCATCGCAGCATCAACACAACATCACCCAATACTCTATATATTTTTATCTTTTATTTGATGTGCGTTTTCCTACACAAAAATATAAGTGTAGCCGCTTCTGAAAAGGGGTTTACTCTAAACAAAATGATTTTTCTCCTTTTTCAGATATAAATCTCGATGATGTTCTTGTCAGTTGTTTTAGATTCTATTTATCAATTTTTGCTTGCTTACCGTGTATTGCACTAATTTCATGCAACTGATAGTTATATTGCAAAGATTGGACCTGAGACCACATGAACGCTGGTATATATAATCCGAAAGCCAAGAAATACTGCGTAGAAAATGAGTGGCGTACAAATATATCGCTATTTTTAACTTAGGCGTTGACGTCAATGTGTTTGTTTGTTTGTGTTGAGGTTTTAAGGCCCAGTCAACCCAATGGGGTCATGTCGAGCGCGGTCAGTTTACCTAACCACACGTTTACTGGGCAGGCTTAGTCCTCTAAGCGGTTAACCAGTATTGTGCACATTCTTTCGCCAGAAACTGACAACTGCCCTTCTTGAATCAGCGGAAGGGAGAGAATGACCGTAGAAAATATTTCATGATCAATCTCCACGAAAGAATGTTGCCGACCTCGGCGGTGGTTGAACCCGCGACCTCCTGGTCTCCAGTCGGACGGCGCATCCAACTGAGCCACCGAGGCCGGCTGACGTCAATGTGACACTGCTTATTAACGCTGGGTAGAAAATTCAGCAGACGGCATTTTGAAATATTTTTTTCTATTTTTTTTTCTATTGGAGACAATTTGCATGAAATGCCAAATTCTGTTTTCTTGGAAATATAAGAAAATATCGTCCATTTGTCGTCTGCTGAATTAGCCGAGAGAGTGGTAAAGGTTAAACAGAAAAGACGCACAATGCGGCTGGGCAACAGAATTCTCTGGAATTGCTACAACGCATGTGGCAAACTGTTGACTAGCACTTGATGACCTGTTGTTTTGGTTTTCTAAGCAAGAAACAGTCAGTAGGTACCTCCTTTACCCTAAGTATTCGGACAGACAGGGCCTGAGATAACAATTAAGACCAAGATCAGGGAGAAATTGGAGACAATTATCATGAAATGTCAAAGCCTATTTTCTGTTAAAATTAAGAAAAAATATTATCAATTTGTCGTCTGCCGAATTACAGGTAGCCCAGATAGTGGTAAAGGATAAACTCTTCAGCAGACGACATTTAGAAATGTTTTCCATCTTTCTGGAAAACAGGATTTGACATTTCATGCAAAGTGTCCCTTCACGCGAAAATTGGTATTTTCTAGGCAAAATCAGAAAAAAATATCCTTCCATTTATCGTCTGCTGAATCTGTCTGTCCCTAGCATGAACGTTGAAATTTTGATGATAAGTGTTTCAAGGATTTAAGATGTCCTTTTATTCAGAGCATATAAGGTAAGGACTTGTCAGCCTCTTTGATTCTCACATATATACAACAGGAAATATTAAAAGTGGTAGATGACAATTGTGAAAGAAAATTGAAGACGACGTTTCAAATATTGATTATTTACGTGACTATTAACACTTAGCATGCTGAGTAAAATTTCAGTAAACGACATTTTGAAATATTTTTTTTTTCTGAGTTTTCCCAGAAATTTCTGGGTAAAAGAACTAAAATATCATGAATTTGTCGTCTGCTGAATCAGTCCCTACCGTGTTAAGTAAAAATTTTATGAGGAGTTATTTCAAAAATTTAATCTATTCTAATGTTTAGGATAAATTCCCAGCGGGGACATGACGTCATTACAACGTCGGCTCAACGTCGATGCACCGTCCTGACATTGCAACGACGATGAGCCGATATTGTTTTAACGCCATGTGCCCGCTGGGATTACAAGGGTCAGTCAGTTGGCATTGTCAGTCCTCCTTGATACCCCCATATATACAAAAGAAATATAAAAAGTTGTGGATGGCAACTGTGAACGATCAAAGCAGTGCTGATGGGAGCGCTTGTCTGAAGTTATATAAGCCTCAAGAACTGATTTGGATTTACGATGTAATTAAAATAAAAATCCACACATAAACGTTTTTGTCGGTGGAAAACGTCCTTTTCTGCGTTTAGTAGGACCGCAGGTCGGGTTAGGTTTGACTCAACGCTGTAGATTTGGCGAGTTTTACAAGAGAATGAAAATTCGTCCGCCGATATTGTACTCAAATATAATTAAAATTTTTATTTCTTTAAAAACGGGGATGAGACTAAATTTAGCCAAAACGAAAATTGTGGTATTCAGAAACGGGGGCTTTCTCAGAAATAACGAAAAATGGTATTAGAATGGCCATCCAGTTGAGACTGTCTCAAGCTATAAGTACAGTCGAACTTTGTTATCTCGAACTCGCTTATTTCGAATTACCGCTTATCTCGAAGTGAAAATCTGGTCCCTGTTTTAACATGAAACTATGACAATAGGTAACAAAATAATTTGGAAAAGAGGAGAAATTGCTCCTAAGGAGCAATTTCTCCCCTTTCCCATATTATTTTATATATATTTCTAACTTCAGGGGTCAAATTATATATTCATTTGTAAAATGTGGTAATTCAATTTATTGTTTTCCTCGCTCTCTCAACTCTGATATGTCGAGGTATGGATATCTCGAAGTGTTTCAGTGAGTCCCTTGGAATTCGAGATAACGAGAGTCGACTGTATATGGGTGTATTATTTACCTAAAAGCTCGTTTGGACTAAGGCAAAAGAAGAACTTGCAGCACAAGCGAAAAGAACTTTATTTAACCTTTACAATGTACCATCACGAAAACATGCCTATATAATTTTGACCCCTTAAACCCCACTTTTATGTAGTAAAACTGGGATTTACAGGGGTATACATTATTTTTCTAATTTCTGCTCAAAAACATAGATTGTGGGTACTCGTTAGAACCGCCTCGCCGAGGCGGTTCTAACGAGTACCACAATCTATGTTTTAAGCAGAAATATGAAAAATATCAGAATTTTTATCTGAAATTTTTCATTTTTTGGTGGTAAAATTTTCAATATATTTGAATAGGCGTATTTTCGTAATGAAAATAAATTGGGAACATTTCAGCAACCGAAGCATTTAAACTCTTTGATACAATGATCACACCGATACGCACTTATGCCGCCGAAATCTGGGGATATGAATTTTTACCTCAAATAGAAAACGTACATGATCGATTTTGCGCAAATTTCCTGAGGTTACCAAGATATACTTATTCTGCTCTCTGTAGGGGAGAGGTTGGAAGAATGCCACTATGTTATAATTACTTTCCGAAGGTCATTAAATATTGGATAAGGCTTCTCAGAATGGATAATAGTAGATATCCAAAATCAATGCTAGTTAATGTTAACAAAAATTAGACGAGGCGGGGAGGATTATTTTGGCCACAAAAATTAGAACTTTGCTTTGTAGATACGGTTTCGGATACGCATAGCATTCTTAAGATGTAGAAAATGCAAAAGTGTTCCTGTCGATGTTTACATTAAGACTTAAAATTTGACACAAGAGTGGTCCTCTGACATAAATAACTCTCAGAAAGCGTATAATTACAGAAATTATTATAGTACTTTCCGAACCCAGTTGTACATTGAAATCAAATTTACCAGCGCATTTTCAAGAATTTTGGCAAAAATAAGATGACCGGTTCATGAACTTAAAGTTCAGACAGGGAGGCATAGCGGTATTCCTTACGTGCAGCCTATCTGCAAACTATGATCGAGGACGAATTTCACTTCGCCTTACAGTGTCCCTTCTATGCAGATTTAAGAAAGAGGCATAGTCCAAAACGATATATTAGGCGGCATCCCTTTCCCAACGATTTTTATGATCTGATACAGAGTCACGATGAACTTGTTATATCAGTATCTCATTCAAGCTAGTAAGAAACGGAATGGGGATCTAGCACGCGATGTGTAGACAACAAACATTGTTTAAATATTTAACTCAAACTTATAATGGATATAATACTTCACTATACATATTATAGTAGTATTTATACATATTATGGCGCTCTAGAGCTGTATTGTATTGTATTGTATTGTATTGTATTGTATTGTATTGTATTGTATTGTATTGTATTGTATTGTATTGTATTGTATTGTGTATTGTATTGTATTGTATTGTATTGTATTATGGGCCGGTGGCCTAAATTACGGAATAAAACTTTGTCTTGTCTTGTCTTATGTCTTCAAAAGTTTGATGTTTTCTTTTCTTTTTTTTTTTTTTTTATATCTATTCGCTATTTATCAGCATCAATGTGTAAAGCTAATACATGTATGACCGAATACATGTATGACCGATAATTTAGCGTTATCAGCGTAAGCAGGGAACTATTTGATAGGTAATTAGTAGGCGTTTAGTAACAGAAAAACAGATTGTCGAAATGTGATATGTTAAATCAGGCCCTGAGGTTATAAAACTTTTTCATGCTCAACCCAGCTGAGCATGAAATTTGCCCTGCTAATTAACATCAAACTAATAACAATTGCAAATTCTTTCTTGCTAAACATAGCTGAACATGAACTTTTCTCTGCTAATAAATACGAAAATGCCAACAACAGTTGGCATTTTCGTATTTATTAGCAGAGAAATTTTCATGCTCAGCTGAGTTGAGCATGAAAAAGTTTTATAACCTCGGGGCCCGGTCTCTAAAGAAAGAGGAGTCCACATCAGAAACTCAGAGGTGAAAGGAATTAAAGCCGTGGTTGAATGGAGGATTCATGTGCTATTTAAACATAAGTTTACTTAACTCTTGTCCTCCTGAACCCGGATATACCCTTCCTGTGCAAACCGTGTAGATCCAGATCGGTTGGCTTCTGAAGAAACCAACTGATCTGGATATGCACTGTTTGCCATTAAGTATGTAAATTTATAGCAACAATCTGCATCAAGTAATCTGATTGGCTGAAAATTAGAAGTGGGTATGGAATCTTAATTTATTCAGCAGGACAAGGGTTAAAACCCCTTAGAAAAGTTTATTGGCGTCAACATCATTCTTGTTTTACAATAGATTATTAAAACAATGGTCCTTGAGAGCAATGAACTCATTCACTAAATTAATGGAAACCCGGGGCGGAACTACGAGAATTTCTGAGGGGGGTTCGATTTAATCATATAACCGTACATACATATATTCTACGTATTCGGATAGATAGGCCTTAACAAACCGTGTAGATCCAGATAAGACGCTGCAGAACGCAAAAAATATCCCAAAATTGTCAAATTTATCAATACTTTCCAATGAAAATGAAATTTTGAGTCAAAACGGGGGCTCGATTAAACCCCACTCCGAACCACCTCTGAATCCGCATCTAAAAACAACTTAAAAGTTACAAGAACAGCGTCAGTGAATGCAACATGCTAAATGCGACTATGCGGCTTTTTATGAATTTCAGGACCCAGTTGTTCAAAGCATCGTTAGCTTAACGAGCTCGTTAGTGGTCAAAATGTTATCTATTGTAGTAAGTACAATATCGAATTCACAGGTATTTTTGCTGAAAAATGTGAGTAGTTTTTGCAAATGCAAAAGCTACTCACATTTTGTCAGCAAAAAATATTAGCAAATATGTCATATTTAATGATAAAATTTTAACGAAAGTTAACTAACGACATCGTTAGTTTTGAACAACTGGGCCCAGGCTTTTAGATGAGACTTAATATGGAATCATACAAAAAAAAGCAAGAACAGCGATCGATCATTTTTATTCCAATGCATTAATTTTTTTTTTCGGATTTGGACAACCTGCTGCGTCGTATTCAAACAATTTTCTCCGTATCCTGCAAACGTTAATGTAAAAAAAAAAAAAAAAAAAAAAAAAAAAAAAAAAAAAAACAAGACAAAAAACATGTGTAATCTCTCTATTTGTAAAATGATATTAAATGCATCTCTACCTTGTAAAACAATATTAAGTGCACCTCTTAATTATGCATATTATAATTGCTGCATCGCAACTGGAACAAATGTGTTTCCTAAATTGGAGCAATACTATTTGCGAGTTTTTACGTTAGTTTGATTTTTGTTTTGACAAAGTCTCTTCAAATGCTAATACGTTTAATTGCTGACGAGCAGTTGCGAGCGTTCAGTAATGAGTCGACACGTCAGAAAACGTACATTCGGACATGCCCGCCCACCGACGATTCAGATCAGCCTGCACATTTGCATAGTCTGATCCGAGTCTTTACTGGGTGCAATTTGGATAGCCAAGGATACGCCGTTTCTTCATGCGGACAACGAAGACTGATTAGACTGCGCGGATACGCAGGTTGATTAGAGTCTTCGTTAGGAGCACATGTTCGAAGGTATGTTGCCTAACGTTGCGTCACTACTCCTTTCCTAACTTGATTTTACCACTGAGGTGAGAGACCTGTTGAATTGCAAGCGAATAGAGCAAAAAAGTCAACAAGCACAGCTGCCATGATTTTAGTCGCAATGTGAAGAAACGTACCTTCTTACATGTGCGTCCAACGAAGACAAATCAGCCTGCGCGTCCGCGCAGTCTTATTTGAGTCTACGTTTTACTCCGCGAATGCACAGGCTGATCTTAATCTTCTCTGGGCGCACATGTCCGACGGGCTTTTCGTGTTAACTACGTTGAGATACATGATGTTTATACAACGTGATGACGTTGCTTCGGCGTTGATGCAACAATGTCTCAACGTTGCGTACCTGCTTGGTATCATGTCTAAACGCAGTTTATTTTAGAATATCATCGCCTTTTAAAGTTGAGAGCGTTTTAGAATATTCAGCGTCCAAATTAACCATATCTGTTATCGATTTACCGGGAGAGTGCAAATGCATTTGAGCCTGGGCACATAATTTCCGACAATAATGCATTTGCGCCCAGCGAAGACTCTGACCAGCCTGTGCGGATGCGCAGGCTGATAAGATATTTTGCTGTCCGCCTTAAGGCACTTTGGATACCCACAGTGTCATGTGAATACTCTGATTAGACTGTGCAGATGCGCAGGCTGATCTGAGTCGTGGTTAGGCGCACATGCGATCTGATTTTCTTTTTAAGGTCAGACTGGATAAATTTACAGGGGAAGGGACTGTGGCAATGGTATTTTTACCGCCCTCTGAAAATATACCTACTTCAAAAGAGAGATTTTACCGCCCTTTGGGTACACCATTCAGAATAGATTGCTTCATTATTTATTGTTAATTTCAGTCTCGTTATGATACATAAAATACACATACATAACACATCACAGTACATGTACCATGTCATTCTAAAATAGAATTGAAAGAGACTATTTAGGCCGTACAACATACAATACATACAGAAGTTAACCCCTCTCATGCTGAATAAATTAAGATGCCACGCCCACTTCTAATTTCCAGCCAGTCGGATTACTTGATCCGGGTTTTTTTTTATAGAAATTCACATATCTAATGACAAACAGTGCAGATCCAGATCAGTTGGCTTCTACTTCTCTGGATCTACACTGTTTCCTAAGGCAGGACATGTCGTGGTCAGCAACAGAAGGGTTAACAGACTTTCGAATATATAACATATACATCTCACCGGGCAGGCGGTTATGTACACATAAGCACCTGGGCATTAACACTCCCCTTAGCGAGCATGCGCTTAGAATGAGCATCACCATCGGCGCTCCATCACACCCTTCTGGTGTGAAGAAGTACAAGAGAGCACCGGCCGAGATGCTCCAACTGCCAGGGGCCACGTACTTATTCCCCTTCTATCGCTTTGGCACTGTACCGCCCAACCCCTACCCCTGTACAGGGACCTGCAAATATCGGCTGTACGGACAGTTTACACTCGCTTTCGAAATGCGACATCCGCACTATATCACCCATGTCCAGACCTCAAGATGTAAGGCATCAAATGCCAACCAAAGCAACAGAAGGCCAAAATGGTGAGTTAA
The DNA here is from genome assembly GCA_964016985.1 of Anodontia alba. Taxonomy (NCBI): domain Eukaryota; kingdom Metazoa; phylum Mollusca; class Bivalvia; order Lucinida; family Lucinidae; genus Anodontia; species Anodontia alba. The sequence continues at coordinate 101,922,623 of OZ024825.1, read as the reverse complement.
TATATATATATTACGGAAGCGTAAAACCGCATGCATATTTATTTTTCATATATTTGTTCTCGAGAGCTTTATTTTTGTGAAAGATATTTAACGTATGTTTTTCAGACGAATTATACTTTGCTTATAGCGTGACATTTATATATTATTTGAAGATTAAAAAACTCCTACATTAAAACTCTTAGACGTAAAACCTACTTAAACGTTTCCCCGCCACCCTTGTTTTACAAATATAAAGTGAATTTTGGTTGTTTTATTTTGATATTAATGATAACTAACCAATATTTGTGTAAATATATATATATATATATATATATATATATATATATATATATATATATATATATATATGTATATATATATATATATATATATATATATATATATATATATATTTGAAACATATACCACATGTAAAGCTGGCGATATATACGTTGTTTTTTCTGTTTTTTTTTAAATAGATTTAACTCATTATGCGATGTTTATACAGCTGAACTGAAAATATAATTCTTATAGTTTAAAAGATGATAATCTGTTTGTTTAACATCCAAACATAGATTTTTCAGATCAATGTTCGAGACAACAGTGTTTTGTACGTATGACTAAGCTATTGAAAGGATTCTACCTTGAGAGCAATGAAATCAAATCAGCAAATAGCCACAGCATAGATCAGTAAATCTTAAATCTTAACTCGCTGTGACTTGAGGGATTCTTTAAGTCAGCACAGTTGTGGAAAAAATAACAAAACTATAAGTGAAGATACCCAGGAAATATTACGAAGCACAGAAAGAAGAAGAAGAAACACTGAGAAACAAGCGTCATACGTATTTGCAATAACCGACGCACAAACAAAAACAGATCTGCAAAAGTGGAAGGATCAGTAGAAAAATTATTGGGAGGGACTTCCTTTATTCTGATGCAGCTTCAAATTCCAAATTCCAAATATATGGTCGGTTCTTTACAAAACTGCCATCGCCTTCTATTTGCCGCTTTTCCTTGTTCCTATCTCGGATATTGTAATGTAATGGTCCTTACCAAGCCTGTTCAAATTATAGCCATGGGGTCACTTATTTTACATACTAATATAACGAAACACTTCAAAAATATGTGTGGCAATATCAGGACTTTTGATATTCATCTTGTAGACCTCTACCAAGATTGTTAAAATTATGTTCGGGTTTTGCTTGTGTTAGATAGTCTCATACAGGAAAAATCTTTACACATCATCCTTTCTAAAACTAGAAGGGTCAGGCCTTTGAAGATCTGTGATATTTGATAGCTTTATCTAATGAACATCTACCAAAATAATTCAATTAAACCCCCGGGGTAAAAAATGACCCGACTCAGTGCCTCCATTATTTTACATAGATCCATATAGGGGAAAAAAGTGTAAAAATCTTCTTGTTTGAAACTAGAAGACTTTTTATATATATATGTCACAACTTTGAAATGCAATATTTGTTTCAATAGAATATATTAAAACGGACAAAACTGACGATATATTGATAAAACAAGGGTGGCGGGGAAACGTTTCCGTAATATATATACACGTTTTGATTTATTTAAATATAACTAACTATGCATATTTGTGTCAACGCATTTCGCTCTGCTAATCAGGACTTTTGCATAGCAATAGTAACGTCACACATTAACAGTCATGTGACGTCATTTAGCTTCAATTAGCGTTATGACGTCATTTAGCTTCAATTAGCGTTAATTACAAGTTTGCCGAAATTGATAAGCGTTATGCCTTTAATTTAGGTTTGAAACAGTTAATAAAATGTTTTTCTTTTGCTTACCTGGCAGAAATACTTTCAGTGCGCATTTTGAATAAGGGAAATCTTCTAAACTTTGGATTGTTTGTACTCAATTTTTCTAGATGTTCACTTAAAGATATCTGTCTCGTTGCAGGGTCTAGAACTTGTTGTGCATATATATATATATATATATATATATATATATATATATATATATATATATATATATATATATATATATATATATATATATACAGTTAACTCTCGTTACCTCGAATTCCAATGGACACTTTTAAATACTGCGAGATACCTGTACTTCGACATATCAGATTTGCAGAATTAAGGAAAAAGTAATTCATTTGACAACACTTAACAAATAAATGTGTAATTGGACTCTTGAAGTTAGAGATATATATTAAAAATATTGTGGAAAAGAGGAGAAATTGCTCCTGAGCAATTTCTTCTCTTTTCCACAATATTTTTTATATGGTGTTAGATTTTCATGTTTAGGCAGGGCCCAAATTTTTCACTTCGAGATAAGCGGTTATTCGAGATAAGCGAGAATGATATAACGAGAGTCAGCTATACATATATTTTAGAATGACATGTACTGTGATATATATATATATATATATATATATATATATATATATATATATATATATATATATATATATATATATATATATATATAATATATATATATATATATATATATATATATATATTGTGGCAAAAGAAGTTAGGGATATTTGTATGCACGTGAAATAAAAGGAAACTAAGACATATCTGAAATCTGAAATTGATATATTTGATTACATCATTTCATTTACAGACAAAAATCCATCCCTTGGAGTCTGTAGCACTAGATGTTAATGAGAAAATTTGTATGGAAGATCACTAGGGTCACCAATAAAACCTCACAAATCTGTCAATATCGCGTATGTCCACCTGTTGCATCTATGCAGGCCACATAACGACGACGCATACTCCTGATGATTCTGGCAATCTGTAGCTGGGGTATCCGCCTTCACTCCTCCTGCAAGGCTGAGCCCAAAACTTGGAGCGTTCTTGGTCGTAGAACTGTCGTACACGCTGGCCGAGAATGTCCCAAACATGCTCGATTGGCGACAAGTCAGGGAATCAAGCAGGCCAATCGAGATGATTCACATTGTTCTGCTGCAGGAACTGCTGTACTATCCTCGCCCGATGAGGTCTTGCGTTGTCATTTACAGCACTACGTGGTGTTGTTGAACAAAAGGCAGAACAACCGGCTGTAGCACTTCATTGATGTAGCGTTGACCTGTCAGAGTTCCGTTAAGCACAAGCAGCTCTGCACGGGAACGAACAGATATGCCGCCCCATACCATAAGACTTCCTCCTCCATACCAGTCATGTTCAACAATGGCGCAGCTCGCGTACCTCTCATCTCTGCGACGCCAAACGCGACGTCGTCTGTCAAGCATATCCAGCTGAAACCGTGACTCGTCGGTAAAGAGTACAGTCGCCCATTGTTGGTTAGTCCATCGACGATGCTGCCTTGTCCATGCTAGCCTGGCTTGTCTATGTCTCTGGGAAAGTGGCACCCCAACGTAAGGTCGTCGAGCTTAGTCTAAGTCCAGCGCTGTGGTCGATTCCGCACAGTTTGAACAGACACTCTTCTTCCAGTTCTTGAGAGACATTCGCGCAGTTGTTCGGCGCTTACCGATCGTGATCTCAAGGCTGACGTACGCAGGAACCGATCCTGGGCTTGCGACGTAGACATCGGGCGCCCACTTCGACGTCGATCTAACGTGTGTTGGTTTGTGCCAACCGAGTTCGTAGGCGGCTGATCACACTCTGTGAAACACCCAAACGTCTAACAATTCGACTTGCCTCATGCCATTTTCGAGCATTCCAATAGCGCGTAAGCGCGCGTCGTTTGGCAGATGTCGACGTTGTGGCATTTTAACGCTAGTAGAACAGATGTTGTCAATAGTAAAGCAATAGATTTGTTAACCAGAAATTTGTTCACTTTTGAAAGGATTAGCGCTCAAATTCAGGGAAGTGGAAAGCTCACCGGTAAAAATTGAGCATTGTGTATTTGTGACATTTTTCACTCAACCCTACTGTTGTATTGTGCATGTTTTTTTTTTCTATACAAGAGAGTGAACTGATTTCAGTTCTACAAAATTTATTGTTATTGAATAAACGTTATTATTACACCATAATATAATAGATTGGATTAATACCTGTTATACATTTCAGTCAAGAATAAAAATATCCCTAACTTTTTTTTGCCACGTATATATATATCACAGTACATGTACCATGTCATTCTTAAAATAGAATTAAAAGAGAATATTTAGTTTTTCCTCAATATCTAATACATACATACATACATACATACATACACATGAAAATATACATATAAAATGCACATAGCTGTAAATATATAAAGGCGCTTGTACAAAAAAGGTAGCTCTTTCATGTAGTATTTGATAACAGGTTTTCAGACGGGAGTTGACTTTGTAGGAAAGCAATCAGAGAAATGTCTTAAAAGTTG